>JAFMOC010000546.1:180000-187500 GCA_019802505.1 Corydoras sp. C115 | reverse complement strand
GCTGGGCAAACACTCACTCACACAGACACACTCTATATGGGGCAAATTGGAGAACTCAATTGACTTGATCCATGTTTTTGGACTGTGGGAGGAAACCGGAGAACCCGGAGGAAACCCACGCGGACACGGGGCGAAACTCCACCCAGATGGGGATTCGAACCGGGAATCCCTAGTGCTGAGAGGAGAACATGCTAACCACTAAGCCACCGTGCCGCCCATTTTATGTTAAAACTTAAATTATGAAAGGTAATAATGGGGGTCATGGGGGGGGGGGGGGCTCACTGTGGCTTAGTGCTTAGCATGTTCTCCCCGTGTCCGCATGGGTTTCCTCCAGGTTCTCTGGTTTCCTCCCACAGTCCAAAAACATGGATCAATGTCAACTGAGTTCTCCAAATTGCCCCATATAGAGTGTGTTTGTGTGAGTGAGTGTGTGCCCAGCGATAGATCCTGTCCTGGGTGTATCTGCCCAGCGCCCGAGACGTTCTCCCCTGGATGGGCATGGGGAACCCCCCCCCACCACCCTAATAGAGGATAAATCTGAAGATAATGGATGGATGGATGGTTGAACTTGCATCCATGTTTTTGGTCTGTGGAAGAAAACTGGAGAACCTGGAGGAAACCCACACGGACACGGGGAGAACTTGGAAACTCCACCCAGATGGGGATTCGACCCGGGAATCCCTAGCGCTGAGAGGAGAACATGCTAACCACTAAGCCACCGTGCCACCCCAATGCTGGGATAATCTGAAATAGAATAAAAGCTTTGTTTGGGAATCAGGGGAGAACGTTTCAGGCGCTGGGCAGATACACCCAGGACAGGGTGCCAATCTATCGCTGGACACACTCACTCACACAGACACACTCTATATGGGGCAATTTGGAGAATTCATTTGACTTGATCAATGTTTTTGGACTGCGGGAGGAAACCCACGCAGACACGGGGAGAACATGGAAACTCCACCCAGATTGGGATTCGAACCGGGAATCCCAAGAGCTGAGAGGAGAACATGCCAACCACTAAGCCACCGTCACCGTTTGTGATTATCTATTGAAATGAAATGTGTTCGCTGCTCAGGAGTGTTGATAAGCGGAGGAGGTTTAAGTCCCAGGAACCTTCGGTTAGTAGAGTTGTTTTTTCAGATCAAAAGTGAAGCTAAAAGAGAAGCAATCAGCCACTCAGCAGTCGTCCACACACACACAGTGAGAACCGTTCTCTCTGATATCACATCACTTTCTTCTAGCTTTGGTGTTTAACACGAGCGCTGGTGACGTTAATGCTAAAGACTTCAGATAGATTTATATCTGCGGATGAGCATTTCTGTTTATCATCACTCTCTGCTGCACCGTGTTGTGTTGTTAGATGCACTGATACACTTATTTATTTATTAATTCAGTCAACATTATATCTGACGAAACTGCATTTCATAAACTTTAAATGGCATGTATTTGCTAATAATAATAATAATAATAATAATAATAATAGTAATAATAATATGGGTGGCACGGTGGCTTAGTGGTTAGCATGTTCTCCTCTCGGCACTAGGGATTCCCAGTTCGAATCCCAATCTGGCTGGAGTTTCCATGTTCTCCCCGTGTCCATGTGGGTTTCCTCCGGGTTCTCCGGTTTTCTTCCCATAGTCCAAAAACATGGACCAAGGTCAATTGAGTTCTCCAAATTGCCCCATATAGAGTGTGTTTGTGTGAGTGAGTGTGTGTCCAGCGATAGATTGGCGCCCTGTCCTGTATTGGTGTATCTGCCCAGCGCCCGAGACGTTCTCCCCTGGATGGGCATGGGGAACCCCACCGTGACCCTAATAGAGGATAAAGTGGAAGATAATGAATGAATGAATGAATAATAATAATAATAATAATAAGGGTGGCACGGTGGCTTAGTGGTTAGCATGTTCTCCCCGTGTCCATGTGGGTTTCCTCCGGATTCTCCGGTTTCCTCCCACAGTCCAAAAACATGGATCAAGTCAATTGAATTCTCAAAATTGCCCCATATAGAGTGTGTCTGTGTGTGTGAGTGTGTGCCCAGCGATGGATTGGCGCCCTGTCCTGGGTCTATCTTCCCAGCGCCCGAGACGTTCTCCCCTGGATGGGCATGGGGAACCCCACCGCGACCCTAATAGAGGATAAAGCGGGAGATAATGAATGAATGAATGAATGAATAATAATAATAATAATAAAGGTGGCACGGTGGCTTAGTGGTTGGCATGTTCTCCTCTCAGCGCTAGGGATTCCCGGTTCGAATCCCAATCTGGGTGGAGTTTCCATGTTCTCACCGTGTCCACGTAGGCTTCCTCCGGGTTCTCCGGTTTTCTTCCCACAGTCAAAAACATGGATCAAGGTCAATTGAGTTTTCCAAATTGCCCCATATAGAGTGTGTTTGTGTGAGTGAGTGTGTGTCCAGCGATAGATTGGCGCCCTGTCCTGTATTGGTGTATCTGCCCAGCGCCCGAGACGTTCTCCCCTAGATGGGCATGAGGAATATTATTATTATTATTATTATTATTATTATTATTATTATTATTATTATCCTCTACTAGGGCCGTGGAGGGGTATTCCCCATGCCCATCCAGGGGAGAACATCTTGGGTGCTGGGCAGATACACCCAGGACAGTACGCCAATCTATACGCACAGGCACACACTTACTCACACAAACACACTCTATATGGGGCAATCTGGAGAATTCAGTTCACCTTGATCCATGTTTTTGGACTGTGGGAGGAATCCAGAGAACCCGGAGGAAACCCATGCGTACACGGGGAGAACATGGAAACTCCACCCAGATTGGGATTCGAACTGGAATCTCTAGTACTGAGAGGAGAACATGCCAACCACTAAGCCTCCGTGCCTCCCCACTTGCAAAATTGCAATTTTAATGTAAATAGTTTCATTTGCTGAAAAATTGAAACTGATGCTGAACTAAAAACAGAAATATAATTTTAGTTTGTTTTCTTTTTCGGGGCGGAGTACCCATGAAATAAACGTTCTGTTATGTAAATGCTTGTAATTTTATGCTAAACTAAGTAGAGTTTAATTAAATTACACTAATTTAAACGTCAACGACGTGCCTAACAGTTCACTTGTTTTAATGAGTCAATTTGAAACGACTCGTTTGCTGAAATTAAAAACTTTAATTAGCAGTGTTTGCTGTTTTCTCAGGAAAAGCTCGTGTATTTGGTTCTACCGCCGCTGTCATTCCATCTAGTTCTTATTTAAAAATGGTACGGATTTGAATTTGTTATGCGTTTGAGGCTATTTAAACTCGTTTATAGAATCTGAAATGAAGCAGCAGGTTCGCTAAAGAAAATGTTTTCTTTTGCACGTGCAGCAGGAAAGTTTGGACGTGAGCTAATTAACTTTGATTTGCACTTCGGCAGAGAATACACACCTTACATGCCCTGAGTAATAATAACACCATCTTGCTTCTGAGATTTATACCTCGTATTTGCATATTCATTCATCCCGTCGCCTGCTGGAAGCGTCCCAAATCATTTGAAAATCAGAAAATGGTTTGGGCAGTTACAGTATAACAGTATAATTTATATATATATATATATATATATATATATATATATATATATATATATATATATAAAACAGTATATTTATCTTTATAATAAATAAAGAAATAATATATATATATATTTAAATAATATATATATATATTTATAATATATATATAAAGAAATATATATATATACAGTATATATATATATATATATATATATATATATATATATATATATATATATATGCAACTATAAGTGTTGAACATGTTGCATCTTCCGTCACGTTGCCATATCTAGGGATTCCCGGTTCAAATCTCAATCTGGGTGGAGTTTCCATGTTCTCCCCGTGTCCGCATGGGTTTCCTCCGGGTTCTCCGGTTTCCTCCCACAGTCCAAAAACATGGATCAAGTCAATTGAATTCTCCAAATTGCCCCATGTAGAGTGTGTATGTGTGAGTGAGTGTGTGTCCAGTGATAGATTGGCGCCCTGTCCTGGGTGTATCAGCCCAGCACCGGAAACGTTCTCCCCTGGATCGGCATGGGGAAACCCCCCCCCCCCCTCCTTATAGAGCGACCCTTATAGAGGATAAAGCGGAAGATAATAATAATAATAATAATAATAATAATAATAATAATAACATTGCGCCAATCTATCACTGGCACACACTCACTCACACACACACACACTCTACATGGGGCAATTTGGAGAATTCAATTGACCTCGATTCATGTTTTTGGACTGTGGGAGGAAACCGGAGAACCCATCGGAAACCCATGCGGACACGGGGAGAACATGGAAACTTCACCCAGATGGGGATTCTACACTGAAACGGGTGTATCTGCCCAGCATCCGAAACGTTCTCCCGTGGATGGGCATGGGGAACCCCCCACGACCCTAATAGAGGATAAAGCGTAATGTGGATGTTGCCGTATCTATAAAACCCCTCTGAAAATATCATCATTCTCATTTCAGATCGTCACTTTTATCCCTCCTCGGCTCTTTACTGAGTGCTTTGTGCCTTTAAAGTTTATAGCAATAATTTATACCCTGCTCGGTCCCACCGTGTATTATTTTTAGTGGTATGATGCACTGCTGTATGTGCAGACCTTACGAAACAACCAGTTTTCTACCGAAATCATTAAAACCTCTACAGTATGAGAAGTAAAGACTAATTAGCCTGACATTTAATCAGAGGATGTGATTGTTTGAATCTGAGGAAAAAGAAATGAATCAAAGGTGATATATTTGGCAACGCATCATGAGCTCGTTTCTAAATAAAGCGGAGTATAAATTACACAGACAGTGTTTTTGGAGTAATATCATAGTAAACACGTTGTTTTGTAGTTTGTACTGGGAATGCTGACACTTCCTGTTGGCCTGGCTCAAATTGTTTGGGAGTGGTAGCTCAGTGGTTAGGCCGTTGGGCTATCAATCTGAAGGTTGGGGGTTCAAATCCCAGGTCCACTGAAGTTACCAGTGTGGGTCCTTGAGCAAGACCCTTAACCCTCATTGCTCCAGGGATGTTGTGATTAACCCTGTGCTCCCCTTGTAAGTCGCTTTGGATAAATGTAAAATATATATATAAATATATGTTTGAATAAGTGTTGGATCCTCCTCATTCATTTGTTCATTCATTGGACGCTTTTATCCAAAGCGACTTACAAGGTGAGCACAGGGTTAATCACAACATCCCTGGAGCAATGAGGGTTAAGGGTCTTGCTCAAGGACCCACACTGGTAACTTCAGTGGACTTGGGATTTGAACCCCCAACCTTCAGATTGATAGCCCAACGCGTTAACCACTAAGCTACCACGCCCATACATTCAGTACATTATAAAGCAAAGGTACGCGAGGCGTGCGTTATTAGGAATAAATAACGGCAAAGGGACGTCGTCAGGTCCGACACATATAATAGTGGAGTACAGTTACAATAAGACACAACTTTTCTAAGATAACCCATCCATTATCTTCAGCTTTATCCTCTACTAGGGTCGGGGGGGCGGGGGTTTGCCCATGTCCATGTCCATCCAAGGGAGAACATTTCGAGCGCTGGGCAGATACACCCAGGACAGCGCACCAAACTATCACTGGACACACACTCACTCACACAATCACACTCACTCACAAACACAGAACCCGGAGGAAACCCACAAGGACACGAGGAGAACATGGAGATTTTTATTTAATAAAATAACAAGTGTTGGTTTAGTGGTTGGCACGTCCACCTCTGAGTGCTGGGAATCCAGGTTTGAATCTTAATCTGGAGTTTCCATGTTCTCCCCGTGTCCACATGGGTTTCCTCTGGGTTCTTTGGTTTCCTCCCACAGTCCAAAAAGAATGGATTTGAGAAACATTGGCTGCTTTAATTTGCCCCTACATAATGTGTGTGTGTGAGTGTGTGCCCAGCGATGGATTGGCGCCCTGTCCTGGGTGTATCTGCCCAGCTCGGTGGCTTAGTGATTAGCGCGTCCGCCTGGGGATCCAGGTTCGAATGCCGATCTGGATGGAGTTTCCATGTTCTCACCGTGTCTGTGTGGGTTTCCTCTGGATTCTCCAGTTTCCTCTCACAGTCCAAAACCATGTCTGCTCTAAATTGCCCCATATGGTGTCTGTGTGTAAGTGTGTGTCCAGTGATGGGTTGGCACCCTGTCCTGGATGGTGCAAAAGACATTCTCTCCAGAATGGGCATGGAGAGCTCCCCAGTGACCCTAGTATAGGATTAATTAATTAATTCATTATCTCTCGCTTTATCCTCTATTAGGGTCGCGGTGGGGTCCTTTATGCCCATCCAGGGGAGAACGTCTCGGGCGCTGGGCAGATAGACCCAGGACAGGGCGCCAATCCATCGCTGGGCACACACTCACTCACTCACTCAAACACACTCTATATGGGGCAATTTTTTTGAGAATTCAATTGACTTGATCCATGTTTTTGGATTGTGGGAGGAAACCGGAGAACCCGGAGGAAACCCCCTAGTGCTGAGAGGCGAACGTGCTAACCACTAAGCCACCATGCCGCCCAGTATAGGATTAAGCAAAATATAATGGAGGGCCAAATGGCTCAGCCAATCAGGATTTAGGACCTGAACTTTGCGTTTTTTGATGCAGAATATGGCAGCAATCCCATCTGTAGCCACTTGTGGTGTGACACAAATGAGAATCGATGAACGTGGCAGATCTGATGGATATTATCAGAGCCGTTTGATTGATGGATATGGATCTGCCCTCCTGCCAGAGCGTTGCTCCCCTCACTGCTCCAATTCTGTCTCAATCCTCAGCAAAGTCTCCTAATGATTTAGAGCCGATCGTTACGGCGTCCAGACACGCTCATTAATTATGCACCCTTAAACTTTTAGCGTCTCTGTTATCCTTCGACTCCAACCCCCCTCCCCCCCCCCTCGATCTCACAGCTTATTCCTTCTCTTTTGGTCCCCATTCACAGCACAAAAAGCATCAATACGATGGCTGAACCTGGTTACCATAGTAACGCTGCTCTGGCAATCCGGTTCTCCCGAAGTCTGAATGAGTTTGAAAACAGTGGAGTAGCGGAGTGGGGGAGTGAATTGTGTCGCCGTTTAAGCAGAGAAACAAGTCCGAGAATTAGCCTCATGATCCCGCCCAGCCGCCGAGGTGCTGCGACAGACTCAGATCAGTGTTCTGCGTGGTTCTGCATTGTTCTTTGTGTGAGTTCTTTGTGTGAGCTTTTTCTTCACCCAGAGTGCTGTGTGCCATGTTATTACATCAGCAGTCTGGGTATAAAAGTCTGGGTGTGTAGAACAAAAAGGTATGTATGGAGGCAGGTATGTAGTTAGGTAGATGGTTGGGTATCTAGGTAGGTATGTAGGTAGGTAGGTAGTTATCTAGGTGGGTATGTAGGCAGGGAGGTAGGTAGGCAGGTAGGTAGTTCGGTAGAAAGTTAGGTATCTAGGTTGGTATGTAGGCAGGGAGGAAGTTAGATAGGTACATAAAGTAGGCAGGATG
>JAFMOC010000546.1:137500-175000 GCA_019802505.1 Corydoras sp. C115 | reverse complement strand
TGGAGTTTCATGTTCTCCCCGTGTCCGTGGGGGTTTCCTCCAGGTTCTCCGGTTTCCTCCCACAGTCCAAAAACAGGGTGGGGGGGGGCTTCCCCATGCCCATCCAGGGGAGAATGTTTCGGGCGCTGGGCAGATACACCTGGGACAGGCCACCAATCTATCACTGGGCGCACACTCACTCACACACACACACTCTATATGGGGCAATTTGGAGACTTCAATTGACCTTGAGCCATGTTTTTGGACTGTGGGAGGAAACCGGAGAACCTGGAGGAAACCCATGTGGAGACGGGGAGAACATGGAAACTCCACCCAGGTTGGGATTAAGAGAGACGGATGTGCTCACTCACACAGACATACACATGCTATGGGGGCAATTTTGATATGGCAATTTGGAGCCACTAATCCATCCCTGGGGGGGAAACCAGGGGGCGGCATGGTGGCTTAGTGATTAGCATGTTCTCCTCTCAGAGCTAGGGATTCTCGGTTCGAATCCGAATCTGGGTGGAGTTTTTATGTTCTCCCTGTGTCCGTGTGGGTTTCCTCCGGGTTCTATGGTTTCCTCCCACAGTCCAAAAACATGGATCATGGTCAATTGAAGACTCCAAATTGCCCCATATAGGGTGTGTCTGTGTGAATGAGTGTGCCCAGCAATAGATTGGCGCCCTGTCCTGGGTGTATCTGCCCAGCGCCCGAAACGATCTCCCCTGGATGGGCATGGGGAACCCCCCCCACCACCCTAATAGAGGATAAAGCTGAAGATAATGGATGGATGGGGGAAACCAGAGAACCCAAAGGAAACCCACACAGACACCTAATTTCCCAGCACTGAGAGGCGGACGTGCTAACCACTAACCCCCTGTACCACCCCAGTCAGATATAAACGATTACAAATTACTAAAATGTAGATTACAATAGTATAAACCAACTTATAACCAGGGCGGCACGGTGGCTTAGTGGTTGGCATGTTCTCCTCTCAGCGCTAGGGATTCTCGGTTCGAATCCCAATCTGGGTGGAGTTTCCATGTCCTCCCCGTGTCCGCGTGGGTTTCCTCCGGGTTCTCCGGTTTCCTCCCACAGTCCAAAAACATGGATCAAGTCAATTGAGTTCTCCAAATTGCCCTGTTTGTGTGAGTGAGTGTGTACCCAGCAATAGGTTGGCGCCCTGTCCCGGGTGTATCTGGCCAGCGCCCCAAACATTCTCCCCTGGATGGGCATGGGGAACCCCCCCCCCGCGACCCTGATATTGGATAAAGTGGAAAATAATGGATGGATGGAACTTAGAACCAAGTCTTTAATCATTTAATTTGATTTTGTTCCTAATGAACCCTGGACCCGATTAGGATGTGTGGTTGTAATGGAGGTTCTCCTCACTGCTTCAGGTATAGAATCCACGTCCTTCTTCCACTGGCAGTCTGTTTGGTGTCATGTTTTTATGACACCCAGAAAGGAGCAGAACCTAAATATCCGAAGAGCTCAAGAAGAACACAGAGTACAGAACACTGACGTACTTCAAAATCCATTCAGCCGGCATCTCCTGTTGCTCTCCAAACAGCCTGAAGCTCGGCGGCGTTGTGCATACTAAGTTGCTTATCTGTTTGCCACAGTTGTATCTGGGTTAGCGCACTCTTTCTTTCAGTTGAAATTGATTCGGCCGTTCTCTATTGACCTCTTATCAAGCGGCTTCTGCAGAACTGTCACTTTCTGAGGGTTCTCTCTTCTTTCGTTCACCGTTCGGAGAAAACTCGATACGATTTTGAGCATGAAGAACCCACGAGGCCTGCAGTTATGGAAATACTGTGCAGGATTTCAGGCATTGCACTTCTGCTTCATCACCTGAGAGGAGAAGAAACAAGCACGCTGGAGAGCAGGGTTCAAATTATACTGCTCAGTATATCTTACTTAGTTAAGATATCCATCCATTATCGTCTGATTAATCCTCTATTAGGGTCGTGGGGGGTTCCCCATGCCCATCCAGGGGAGAACGTTTCGGGTGCTGGGCAGATAGACCCAGGACAGGGCGCCAATTGATCGTTGGGCACACTCACTCACACAGACACACTCTATATGGGGCAATTTTGAGAATTCAATTGACTTGATCCATGTTTTTGGACTGTGGGAGGAAACCAGAGAACCTGGAGGAAACCCATGTGGACACGGGGGGAACATGGAAACTCCACCCAGATTGGGATTCGAACCGGGAATCCCTAGTGCTGAGAGGAGAACATGCCAACTACTAAGCTATAAAAGATATATATATATATATATATCAACATTGATTATTAATGATTATGGCATAGTGGTTCTCACGTCGGCCTCTCAGCGCCGGGGTTTCTCTGGGTTCTCCGGTTTCCTCCCACAGTCCAAAAACATAGATTCAAGTTGAATTGGCTGCCCTAAATTGCCCCTATGTCGTATGTAGTGTGTGCCCAGTGATAGACTGGTATCCCCAGTGTATCTGAGACGTGTATCTGGGTGTCCGCATGGGTTTCCTCCAGGTTCTCTTGTTTCCTCCCACAGTCCAAAAACATGGATCAAGGTCAATTGAATTCTCCAAATTGCCCCATATAGAGTGTGTCTGTGTGAGTGAGTGTGTGTCCAGCGATAGATTGGCGCCCTGTCCTGGGTGTCTTGTCCCGTGACCCTAGCAGAGGATAAAGCGGAAGATAATGGATGGATGAACAAACACCCACACAAGGTGTTTGTTGTGTAGGTGTTTGTTGTGTGGGTGTTTGTTGTGTAGGTGTCCATGCCGTGTTTTGTTGATCTTTCCTGATTGAGGCGAGATGATTACATGAACGACGCCGCAAACTGAAATTGGCCTTTTAAAAAGCATGATTCATTATTAATCGCTTGCAGACCGCTCTGCTGATAAATCAAAAGTTAATTGCAGGATGACTTTATGACCGAGCTGAGCATCAGCTGCTGTTTACAAGCCGAATGCAGCGCCGGTGTTGAGATTTAAACGGTGTTGAACGACCTGGCTTATAAAAAAATGACCGTCACGGGTGGAGACCGGAGATCCCAATCTCAAGAGCTGGCTTTATTTACATAGTATTTTAAATGTGCAATTAATATTTGTTGTGTTGGCGATGGGTCTGGATCTCGGGTTGCCACATCTCTCTCTCTGAGGCACCCGGTCAGACGGAGCTCCCTCACAATGCTACCACAATAATGTTCCCGAGTCAGCGCGGTAGCACTGGACACATGATGTATGAACATGCGAGGGAGATTGTGTGGCGTCAACTGGAACAACTGGTCGCTAACTGAAAGCCATTGGGCGATGGAGGGGAACCGTAATTACCCCGGGGTTACAGCCCATTATACTAAGGGAAATTGAAAAGTCCATTCGTATGTGCTCTCTCAGTGTGCATCATCATCATCAGGTTATTAATAGTTCCATCCATCCATTATCTTCTGCTTTATTCTCTACTAGGGTGGGGGGGGGGGTTCCCCATGCCCATCCAGGGGTGACGTTTCGGTCGCTGGGCAGATACACCCAGGACAGGACGCCAATCTATCACTGGACACAGACACAATCTATCACACAGATTCACTCTATATGGGGCAATTTGGAGAATTCACTTGACCTTGATCCATGTTTTTGGACTGTGGGAGGAAACCGGAGAACCCGGAGGAAACCCACGGGGACACGGGGAGAACATGGAAACTCCACCCACATTGGGATTCGAACCGGGAATCTTACCCATCCATCCATTATCTTCCTCTTTATCCTCTACTATGGTGGGTGGGGGGGGTTCCCCATGCCCATCTAGAGGAGAACGTTTCGGACGCTGGGCAGATACACCCAGGACAGGACCACAGTCTATCACTGGGCACACACTCACTCACACAGACACACTCTATATGGGGCAATTTGGACAATTCAATTGACCATGATCCATGTTTTTGGACTGTGGATGGAAACCGGAGAACCCGGGGGAAACCCACGCGGACACGGGGAGAACATGGAAACTCCACCCAGATTGGGATTCAAACCTGGATCCCCAGAACTGAGAGGCTGACATGCTAACCACTAAACCACCATGCCGTCCAGTGGGGTTTCTCCATCCCTTCATTAACCTCCACTTAATCCTCTACTAGGCTCGCGGGGGGGTTCCCCATGCCCATCCAGGGGAGAACGTCTCGGGCGCTGGGTAGATACACCCAGGACAGGGCGCCAATCCATCGCTGGGCACACACTCACTCACACAGACACTATATGGGGCAATTTGGAGAATTCAATTGACTTGATCCATGTTTTTGGACTGTGGGAGGAAACCTGAGAACCCGGAGGAAACCCACGCAGACATGGGGAGAACATGGAAACTCCACCCAGATTGGGATTCGAACCAGGAATCCCTATCGCTGAGAGGAGAACATGCTAAGCACTAAGCCACCGTGCCGCCCCGATATGAATATGGCTGAAAACCAGGACATCTGCAGGACTTCCACATAGAGACCATCCAACATGAAGATAGTTTAGCCCGGCTGCCTGGAGCTGCTCATGTTCATCTTTTATTTAAACTCTATAAGAAGCCCAGCCCGTTCTATTATCATGCACCACCACATTCATTCCTTACACGTTCCCCAGCCCCCCCCCTCCCCCCCCCATCCGCAGCCTGCAGATTATCTGTGGCCACTTAATCCCCTCATGGCAACGGCGTTTTAAAGACAAAAGAAAAGGGCTTTCTTTTTTTGGTCCCTCTATAAATCCATCCATAAATACGAGACGTGTGTGTTTGTAAGGAATCCATGAAATAGACATTTTGTGAAAAGGTTGGAGGCTGGAGAGATGTTTATGATGTGGAATGGAAAGATTTGAATGACAGCATATCGATAGAGGAGAGAGGAAAGGGGTGGGTGGTGGGTGGGGGGTGGGGGGGTCGTCTGCTGACCAGCAAATTCCTAAAAGAAGCAAGAGAGAGGATAGAGAACCCAAACACATGTCTTAATGACTTAGTGCTTAGCATGTTCTCCTCTCAGCTCGAATTCCCGGTTCGAATCCCAATCTGGGTGGAGTTTCCATGTTCTCCCCGTGTCCGCGTGGGTTTCCTCCGGGTTCTCCGGTTTCCTCCCACAGTCCAAAAACATGGATGGTCAATTGAATTGTCCAAATTGCCCCATATAGAGTGTGTTTGTGTGAGTGAGTGTTTGCCCAGTGATAGATTGGCGTCCTGTTCTGGGTGTATCTGCTCAGCGCCCAAAAACGTTCTCCCCTGGATGGGCATGAGGAAACCCCCCCCCCCCCCATGACCCTAGTAGAGGATAAAGTGGGAGATAATGGATGGATGGATGGGGGAAACCGGAGAACCCAAAGGAAACCCACACAGACACGAGGAGAACATGGAAACTCCACCCAGACTGATATTCAAACCTAATTTCCCAGCACTGAAAGGCGGACGTGCTAACCGCTAAGCCCCTGTACCACCCCAGTCAGATATAAACGATTATAAATTATTAAAATGTAGATTACAATAGTATAAACCAACTTAGAACCAGGACGGCACGGTGGCTTAGTGGTTGGCATGTTCTCCTCTCAGCTCTAGGGATTCCTGGTTCGAATCCCCATCTGGGTGGAGTTTCCATGTCCAGGGGAGAACGTTTCCCAGGACTGGGTGCCAATCTATCACTGGGCACACACTCACTCACACAAACACACTCTATATGGGGCAATTTGGAGAATTCACTTGACCTTGATCCATGTTTTTGGACTGTGGGAGGAAACCGGAGAACCCGGAGGAAACCCACGCGGACACGGGGAGAACATGGAAACTCCGCCCAGATGGGGATTCGAACCGGGAATCCCCAGCACTGAGAGGAGAACATGCAAACCACGAAGCCACCGTAAATGGGGAGAAGAACTCCATGGCCTCTTTTTCCTGCTCATCACGTCTTTGTTCACCGTGTTCCCCACAGATGAGTTCAAAGGTTCCAGCATGGTGGAGTTGATGAAGAAGGAGGGCACCACTCTTGGACTAACGGTCTCCGGAGGCATCGACAAGGACGGAAAGCCACGGGTCTCCAATCTCCGTCAGGGTGGAATTGCAGCCAGGTGAGCGTGGGCTGGACCACGGCGTGGATCTCAGAGCTTCTATTACAATGTCTCGGCTGTTTGGACGTGGATCCGATGCCGGGGGGGGGGGGGGGGGGGGTTATTGGGTTTGAAATTAGCATGGGGAGGGTGGGAGTTCCAGTGCATGCCTGTGTGTGTTCTTTCTGTGTTACTGGAACGCCTGTCGACTTTATTCATGGAGTGCTTCCTGCTTTCCCTGATGTCTCGGGTTCTAAGTAGAGCCACAGGTCGCTCCTCTGGTTCTACACACATCACATTACCCCCGCTGGTTCGTACAAACACACGACGGCAGCCCACATTTCCCCTGAGCTGCGTTCTCTTCTCCAGCTTAATGCTCGTCAGTGCTAAACAGTTCAGGCCTCTTTATTCGTCCTTAACGAGCAGTCACCTTTAACTGCAATTAAGTAACGACGCAAAATAATTACATCACTGTTTCTTCTCCTCACCACTTACTTTTGTTGCAGTCAAAAGTTTGGACACACCCCCTTCTATTTCCTCCAATGTATATGCACAATACGAACATGTTATATATATTCATTCATTTATTCATTATCTCCCGCTTTATCCTATATTAGGGTCGCGGGGGGGTTCCCCATGCCCATCCAGGGGAGAACGTTTCGGGCGCTGGGCAGATACACCCAGGACAGGGCGCCAATCCATCGCTGTGCACACACTCACTCACACAGACACACTCTATATGGGGCAATTTGGAGAATTCAATTGACTTGATCCATGTTTTTGGACTGTGGGAGGAAACCGGAGAACCCGGAGGAAACCCACGCAGACACGGGGAGAACATGGAAACTCCACCCAGATGGGGATTCGAACCGGGAATCAATAGCGCTGAGAGGAGAACGTGCTAACCACTAAGCCACCGTGCCGCCCTTGATATATACATATGTGTGAAATTATGACATATGTAATGAATATGAAGTATACAGTATTATATTATATCTGTATTAAAGGTTATATATAGAAATGTACATGTAGCATAGAAATGTACATATATACAAATAAGTAAGATATACACTAATATGATTATAGGTCGTTATATGCACATATAGACGTTCAAAAACATAAGCATGTAAATTATATATATATATATATGGCGGCACGGTGGCTTAGTGGTTAGCATGTTCTCCTCTCAGCACTAGGGATTCCCGGTTCGAATCCCCATCTGGGTGGAGTTTTGTTTTTATTTTTACCATGTTTTCCCCCGTGGTCTGCGTGGGTTTTCCTCCGGGTTCTTCCTCGGTTTTTACTCTCCCACAGTCCAAAAACATGGATCAAGGTCAAAAGTTTGAGTTCTCCAAAATTGCCCCATATGGAGTGTGTCTGTGTGAGTGAGTGTGGGGGTGCCCAGTGATAGAATGGCGCCCTGTCCCCCCTGGGTGTATAATCTGCCCAGCGCCCGAAACGTTCCTCCCCTGAATGGGCATGGGGAAACCCCCCCCCCCCCCCCCCCCCCCCCGCGACCCTAATTATAGGATAAAGGGGAAGATAATGGATGGATGGATAGATTTCCGATTAGATTCGATCAGATTAAACTTTATTGGCATTGTGCAGAGTACAAGTACAGTGCCAATGAAATGTAGTTAGCATCTAACCAGAAATGCAATATATACATTATTTACATAAAGTGCATTAATAACAATGTATAAAAGTGTATAAATATATATATACATAAATATGAACATAACATATACAGATGTGTGAACAAGTGAAATTATAAAATATGTAATGAATATGAAGTATGCCGTATTATATTTCTATATTAAAGGTTATATATAGGAATGTACATATAGCATTTAAAGAAAAGAAAAAAAAGAAAAAAAAAAAAAAAAATTATATTATATATATATATATATAATATATATATAATATTATATATATATATTTATATATATATATATATATATGGCGGCACGGTGGCCTTAGTGTGGTTAGCACGTTCGCCTCTCAGCACTAGGGATTCCCGTTTGAATCCCCATCTGGGTGGAAGTTTCCAATGTTCTCCCCGTGTCTGCGTGGGTTTCCTCCGGGTTCTCCGGTTTCCTCCCACAGTCCCCCCCAAAAAACATGGATCAAGTCAATTTTGAGTTCTCCCAAAATTGCCCCATATAGAGTTGTGTCTGTGTGAGAAAGTGAGTGTGTGCCCAGCCATAGATTGGTGCCCTGTCCTGGGTTTTTCTGCCCAGCACCTGAAAAACATTTCTCCCCTGGATGGGCATGGGGAAAACCCCACCGCGACCCTAATAGAGGATAAAGCGGGAGATAATGAATGAATGAATGAATGTAGATATGATAATGATATATATATATATAGTCTATATATATATATATATATATATATATATATATATATATCATATATATATTATACTGTGTATATATATATTGAAATAAGTGAGATATACACGTATAAGTTTATAGGTTGTTATATGCACATCCATCCATTATCTTCCGCTTTATCGTGGATAGGATCGCGGGGGGGGGTTTCCCCATGCCCATCCAGCGGAGAACGTTTCGGGCACTGGGCAGATACACCCAGGACAGGGCGCCAATCTATGACTGGGCACAGACTCACTCACTCACACAAACACACTCTATATGGGGCAATTGGGAGAATTCAATTGACTTGAAATATGATATAGATACTGTATAGATATTGCATTATGGAAATCCTTCACCATTAGCATTGACTGGTTGGTTTTTGTTGTCTGTGTTAAAGTCAGGTTAAAGTCAGCATGTTGCTTCGCTGATAGCACATTGTTATAACGGTCTGCTGGAAACTAGAGTGGATTATTCGTACGTGGGTGTATAAAGAAAGAAGGCGTGAGGAAGAGACAGCTAGAGATAAAGAGAGCGAGCGAGCGAGTGAGGGAGAGAAGCTTCTTATTGGCTGTTTCCTCGGTACAAAGCATTCTATTCATGTCCTCGAACGGTTATCAAGGCTTTAGTGTTCTACCTGACACAGTCGCCTCCTTATCTGTCTTTTGTTCCGTCTTTTTTTCCCCCCTCCCTGTTCATTTCCCATTCTCCACCTGCTGCATTCTCTCCTCTGTCCAATTGCTTTGGTCCTCCGTGTATCACCACTTTTCCTCCTTTCAGCTCTCTCCTCATCTGTAATTTGTACTCGGTCCTCTTTTGCGCTCCGTTTTAATGCCCCTCGTTATTCTCCCGTTTTCTGTTGAAGGAGCGATCAGCTTAACGTCGGCGACTACATCAAATCTGTGAATGGCATCAATTTGACTAAGTTCCGGCACGATGAGATAATCAGCCTGCTGAAGAATGTGGGAGAAAGGGTCGTGCTGGAGGTGGAGTATGAGCTGCCACCTGTTTGTGAGTATCGTTCGTTAAAAGGCTTTATTAGGAAAGTTCTTCAGCTTGAGACTTCTTGATTCAGTTTCGCGGCTGTTAGATTAGATTAGATTAAATTCGATTAGATTAGATTAGATTTAACTTTATTGGCATTGGGCAGAGTACAAGTAAGGCCAATGAAATGTAGTTAGCATCTAACCAGAAATGCAATATATACATTATTTACATTAATACGTTAATAACATTGTGTATAAAAGTACATACATAAATATGAACATGTTGTATACATATGTGTGACTTTATATGAATTATATGAAGTATGCAGTATTACATATCTATATTAAAAGTTACATAGAGGAATGTACATATTGCATAGAAATATACATATTTACAAATAAGTGAGATATATATATACACTTATAAGTTTATAGGTCGTTATATGCACATATACCACGTTCAGAAATATAAGCATATAAATATAATATGGATACTGTATTGATATTGCATTGGCTTTTATTAGGAAAGTTCTTCAGCTTGGGATTTCTTGATTCAGGATCGCGGCTGTGGCTTAAGCCAGACGTTTAGTAATGTGAGGACGTTTGTAGTAACAAAATTTCTGGGATTTAATAAATGATCAATTAATTAGTTAATAAGTAAATCATAAACCAAGTACTTACAGCTATGCTCTCTATACAATTTGTGAATTAATATATATAACATTAATATATATAAACATTAATTTTAGCTTTGGTAATGATGTTAGGTAAGATCTAAGATGCTATAGACACGTAAGATAAGATAGACCTCTATTTGTCCCACAACGGGGAAATTAATTAAATAAAAGTTAACGGGGAAATCACAAGTTAAGTTGTAAATTTAATAATAATAATAATAATGGAATTTTATTTATACGTACCTTTCAAGAAACACAAGTCACTTACAATATAAGAAGAAAAACTTATATTATAAATAAAAATGAAAAAGCAGGAGTATAGGAACAACATCTCACAGAATAAATATAAATTAATAAAAAAAATCATTAAATTAAGTATTTGAAAATCAAATTCTCAAAAAAAATAAAAAATCTAATCAAAATCAAAGATCTAAAATAAATTTGGAATTTTTACACTGCAAAAAATCTGAAAAATCAACACAAATCAAAAATGTATGTTAATTAATAAAATGATCTTGTTTATATAAAAATAAGAAAAAATAAATATAATTGTAAAAGGTCCTAAAAACTGGATTATTTATCTTATTACCCATCTTATCGTTATCTCTTTAAGTCAAAAGCAAGCTTTGTTAGAGTGTTTAAAGGTTTTTCGTTCAGATTTCATGTTTGCGGTGTCGTTATTCAGGGTTTGAAGGTAAAGCCTCAGCTTTTTGCAGGTATTTTTGTTTCTAAAGACGACCTGTATTTGAATCGTACAGCTTTTCAAATGTGGAACGATTTGTTCACACTCAGTATTAAAAAACTTCCGATGTGGTTTTCAGACCTCGGTGCTGATGTTCTTTATCCTTTCGTTTCTCTCTAGCTGTTCAAGGTTCCGGTGTTATGTTTAAAAATGTTGAAGTGACACTACACAAGGAAGGCAACACATTTGGATTTGTTATCCGAGGTAAGTGGGCTACAAATAAACACAAAGGCAAAATCAAGTAGCGAGTGGTTTTATTACTTGTGTTAGTAACTTGGGGGCAATTAGACCTGTTCCTTTGCTTTAAACCGACAATTCTGTTACATATCAAAGAAGCCACCCATTATTATGTTCCAATAACTGATCGGAAGTATATAATATATTTAATTCTAAGGTATATAATCCTTAGGTGGGCTGTCCTTCATCTGTGTGGGTGAGTGTGAATGAACCTTCCATATATGGTGGGGACTTCCTGAGCCCCCAGTCTCCCTAATACATTTACCAAATGTTACCTGTCCCCTAATTAGTGGTTAGCATGTTCTCCTCTCAGCACTAGGGATTCCCGTTTCGAATCCCCATCTGGGTGGAGTTTCCATGTTCTCCCCGTGTCCGCGTGGGTTTCCTCCGGGTTCTCCGGTTTCCTCCCACCGTCCAAAAACATGGATCGAGGCAATTCAATTCTCCAAATTGCCCCATATAGAGTGTGTCTGTGTGAGTGAGTGTGTGCCCTGCGATAGATTGGCGCCCTGTCCTGGGTGTATCTGCCCAGCGCCTGAAACTTTCTCCCCTGGATGGGCATGGGGAACCCATGGGATAAAGCGGAAGATAATGGATGGATGGACCTGCCTCCTAAGTCTACAATTCCAAAGCTCACCCTGTGACTGGACATTCCAACAACTCGTCCCGCTCATCCCGCAATGGACATTCCATCAGCATCAGTTCCCTGCAACTATTCAACAGTTGTTCAAACTGTCATGGATTACTAATTATTGTTTCAAAGTATTACAAAAACCTTACACCATCCGTCCATTATTCACTGCTTACTTAGGTGTAAGTCGCCGGGCTGCAGCCTCAACCCCATCCCCTCTTCTAGGTCTTCCTGAGACATATAAATACTCCACGTGAGGCAGAAACTCATCTCCAACCTGGAGAGAGATTTCCACTCCACCACCTTTTCCAACTGAGTACCATGGTCTCAGATTTGGAGGCACTACAGATTCACACTCTGGAAGACTGGTCCAGTGAGAGCTGGAGTTCACGGTCTGATGAAGCCAACAGGACCACATCATCTGCAAATAACAGATGGGACATTTCAGGACATCTGGGTCCTGAATTAGCCTGTATTTATTGTCCAGCAATAAGTTCAAGTTCAAGTAATTTATTTATATAGTGCTTTTCCCAACAGTACATTGTCACAAAGCAGCTTTACAGAATGAAACGCCTTGAAACCCCAAAGAGCAAGCCGAAGCGACAGTGGCAAGAAAAAACTCCCTGTTATGTTGTTATTTTAAGGAAGAAACCTTGTGAGGACCAAGACTCAGTGGGGGACTCATCGCCCTTGAGCGGCCGGGCAGCATCAACAGTGTAGGACAGTCATGTACAGATAGTGTTGAGATCAGGAGACCGTATTTAACAACTGGAAAACTATATGTTAGTCCATTGAGGGCGTCCTGCAGGACCGCCAGTCCAATTAATATCCAGGTTCCATCCAGTACTCGTCGTAGCCGCAGTGCTTTGGCAGAGCCATGGATAAAGATCTGACTACACCTCCAGGGAACCGGCAACACAATAAAGCAGATTGTTGGCCGTTATCCCGTCCATACTGGGCAGAACATGTTGAATCGTTCCCTGTTTGTTTTGGAAGGTAAAGGATAGAACCATGTGTCTTTCTCAGTAGTAGTCTGTCAGCTTAAACACCGACATAACGTTTTATCTCCTTCCACTTCCTTTTGGGACTTGTGCAGTCGGAGTGAATTTGTCCACCATTGAAGCCGAATGCTCGGCCCTCCGATTGGGAGCGGGGTCAACTTTTGCAGTTCTAAAACATTGACCGAAGATGTCCAAAGTAAGCAAATGCTACCGAGGTTTCCCTGTGGATCCGAGTGTTCCTTCTGATTTCCACATATCATATCGAGTTCTCTCGATTCATGTCTACATCAAACAGAATGTGTATTATCACTCAGGAACTATTTCCACTGCCCCGAGCTTCCTTCTGCAGCTGACTGGAATATCAAGCTCTTCATCCCTCGCCACCACTCGCACCATGTCATTAACTTCAACATCTTCAAGGTGGACTCTCATCTCATCACTTTGGAGCTCTGCCGCGACCAGTGCTCAAGAGTCCCGGGCTAAAACGAAGCTAATATTTAGAAACTTATATAGATAAATGCCAGAAATAGTTGGAGTTCCTAAGCATTCCCAAGTAAGCCCTCGTTCCCAGGAGCCCATAACGCGGTCTGTTTATCTTTGTGGCAACGTTGTGCTAATGTGTGCGTTTCCTCATAGGAGGTGCCCACGAAGACAGGAACAAATCTCGACCTGTTACCATAACAACAATCAGACCCGGTGGCCCTGCTGACAGGTAGGATTATCCAGGCCGTGAAGGAAAGGTTTTAAAATAACGTTAGAAAGCAAATTGTGGTTCCAGTGGAAATCTGACATGTGAATGAACGTTCACATCTGTGACATATTTCACATATGAGCCCAACATGACATTCACAACCAATCCAGTCATGCACTAGCATTAGCATTTGGTCATTTTGCAGATGCTTTTATTCAAAGCGACTGGATGGGGTCAGAACACAGGGTTGATACAGCACTCTGGAGCAGTAAGGCTTAATGAGGATTATTAAAGATCTACATTGGTAACCTTAGTGGACCTGGGATTTGAACCCACAACCTTCAGATTAATAATCCAATGCTCTAATTACAGAGCTACCACACCAAAATGCATGTTGATAGTGGATTCAGCAAAAAGATTTGGGTTTAATATAATGAACAAGGTTTTGCTAGTCTGCTTTTAAAGTAAACATTGATCGCTGAGTAACGGGATGCTGATTTAGTACTCATCAGGAATCGACTTGCTCTTTGTATTAATCTGTTTTTCAATGTATGGTTTAAAATGTCAATTAATGTATTGTATATCATACATTGATATGAATGTGAAGTGGTCAGAGGTGTGGGTTATTGTCAATAATGACATGGCTGGACAAATCAGATTTAAGCACTGGAACTTTCCGTTTAGTAATAAAGCAATAGGGCATTGGAGAGTGTGCATTATTGTGAATAAATCACTGGAAAGTGCTGTTGTTGGGTATGACGCATAGCAAAGTGCTGCTACACCTCTTTCTCATGATTTATTCACAATAATCCACAACCTCGAGAGTCTTATTGTCGCAGCTGCAAATCAGCCAATCATATTTAAGAACCGGAACTTGCTATAACACATAATAATAGTTTAATAATAATAATAATAATTTATATATATATATATATATATATATATATATATATATATATATATATATATATATATATATATATATATATATATATAAATAAATAAAAAACAATGTCATAGCTGCAAAACATCCAATCAGATTTAAGGACCGGAACTTTCGTCTTATCGCTATAATAAAATGGTTACAAACTCATAATAATAATTTTATATTAATTATAATAATAATAAATAAATTAATACATAAAAAAGAAAGTGGTCATAGCTGCAAAACATCCAATCAGATTTAAGGACCAGAACTTTACTGAACTTGAATCTTATTGGTATAATTAAATGGTTACAATCACATAATAATTCAATAATAATAATAAAAAAAATAAAAATAACGAGGTCCTAGCTGCAAATCAGCCAATCAGATTTAAGGACCAGGACTAGCCATTTTCTAAACTGCAGTAATTGGGATTAGAAGGGTCTGCTGCATTCTTCAACCGGATGAAGATGAATTTGCTTTGTTCTTCCTTCTCAGCCGTTATCAGGGAATTGTGAATCAAAAGCTGTTTATTCCCCGTATAATTTTCTCTTAATCGTTTGTTTCTTATTTTTACCCAACTAAAGCTTTATTATAATTATAATTATAATTATATATATATATATAATGAAATACTCAGGTATTTTTTTTTACTTATTGGTTTTGTTTTCAGCAAATTTAATACAGACCCATCCACCTAATATCTTAATACATCTAGAATTACAGCCTGAAAAACCCTGTGCACCTTGCTCTCGTTTCCTCTCAAGCCCTCAGAAAATTATTTATTTTAAATAATGCTCTTTCCTGACCCTGAGCTTACCCTTATGTCCTGCCTGTTTACTCTAATATCTATGTTTCCAAACTCTGATTAAATTCCTTTTCTTGTATTTTATTCTTTTGGAAAAAATGGCAGTGGTGCATTTCTAATAGATTGTACAACATCGTGAAAGTTACTCTCAGGTTAACATGACATCTTAAACTTCTGTAAGATAAAATAATAACTAGTTACCTGAACTCAGTAACCTGTGCCATTTAAACAGTTTATTTCCCATTACTGGATTTAATATTATGACTGTATGAGCAACCTGTCTGAAACCAACAACAATGCCACAGTCAACATTACCAGGACATGTTTTCTTTTACTGATGTTTATTGTGAACATTATCTAAAGCTGCTAGTCTCCATTTGCATTATATTGTATATATTTATTCATTATCTTCTGCTTAATCCTCTATTAGGGTCATGGGGGGGGGGTTCCCAATGCTCATCCAGGAGAACATGTCGGGAGCTGGGCAGATACACACAGGACAGAGTGCTGGGCACACTCACTCACACATATGCTCTATATGGGGCAATTTAGAGCATTTGATTTACCTTTAGTCCATGTTTTTGGACTGTGGGAGGAAATTGGAAAGCCCAGCGAAAATCCACGAGGACACGGGTAGGACATGGAAACTCAACCCAGATTGGGACTCGAACCTGGGACTCGAATCTGGACTCCAGCACTGAGAAGTGGTCATGTTAACCACCACACCACACCCCGCCCCCGAAAAACAATTATAATTATTAAATATATTCTATAGAGGAAATACAATCCAATTGAATCACAGGCTTAACAGTATGCACTATTAATTAAGTTCTTGCATTAATTAGTGTCATGATCCTGAATTACAAATAATCTGTACCTGTGTATCATTTAGATTAAAATACTTTACACTAAGCACACGAGACGGAAATAAGCTCCACCCAGATTGGGATTCAAACCTGGATTCCAGCACTGAGAAGTGGACATGTTAACCACTACACCACGCCCCGCCCCATAAAAAAAATTATAATAATTAATCATATTCTAGATTCTTGGTTCGAATCCCAATCTGGGTGGAGTTTCCATGTTCTCCCCGTGTCCGCGTGGGTTTCCTCCGGGTTCTCCGGTTTCCTCCCATAGTCCAAAAACATGGATCAAGTCAATTGAGTTCTCCAAATTGCCCCATATAGAGTGTGTGTGTGAGTGAGTGTGTGTCCAGCGATGGATTGGCGCCCTGTCCTGGGTGTATCTGCCCAGCGCCTGAAACGTTCTCCCCTGGATGGGCATGGGGAACCCCACCGCGACCCTAATAGAGGATAAAGCGGTAGATAATGAATGAATGAATTATATTCTATAGATGAAATACAATAGAATTGAATCACAGGCTCAACAGTCAGCACTATTAATTAAGTTCTTGCATTAATTAGTGTCATGATCCCCAATTATAAATAATCTGTACCTGTGTATCGCTGAGATTAAAATACTTTACACCAATTACATAAAATAGAAACTCCACCCAGATTGGGATTCAAACCTGGGACCTGGACTCCAGCACTGAGAAGTGGACGTGTTAAACACTACACCACACCCCGCCCCTAAAACAATTATTATAATTAATTATATTCTAGGCGGCACGGTGGCTTAGTGGTTAGCACGTTCTCCTCTCAGCGCTAGGGGTTTCCGGTTCGAATCCCCATCTGGGTGGAGTTTCCATGTTCTCCCCGTGTCCGTGTGGGTTTCCTCCGGGTTCTCCAGTTTCCTCCCACAGTCCAAAAACATGGATCAAGTCAATTGAGTTCTCCAAATTGCCCCATATAGAATGTGTGTTTGTGTGAGTGAGTGAGTGTGTGCCCAGCGATAGATTGGCACCCTGGGTGTGTCTGCCTAGCGCCCGAGACGTTCTCCCCTGGATGGGCATGGGGAACCCCCCCCCCCCCCCCCCCCGCGACCCTAATATACGATAAAGCGGAAGATAATGGATGGATGGATGGAATTATATTCTTTTATTCATTCATTTATTATCTTCCGCTTTATCCTATATTAGGATATAGGGGTTCCCCATGCCCATCCAGGGGAGAACGTTTCGGGTGCTGGGCAGATACACCCAGGACAGGACACCAATCCATCGCTGGGCACACACTCACTCACACAAACACACTCTACATGGGGCAATTTGGAGAACTCAAGTGACCATGTTTTTGGACTGTGGGAGGAAACCGGAGAACCCGGAGGAAACCCACGCAGACACGGGGAGAACATGGAAACTCTACCAGATGGGGATTCGAACCGAGAATCCCTAGCGCTGAGAGGAGAACGTGCTAACCACTAAGCCACCGTGCCGTCCGGAATTATATTCTATAGATGAAATACAATCCACTTGAATAACAGGCTCAACAGTAAGCACTAATAATTACGTTCTTGCATTAATTAGTGTCATGATCTTGAATTATAAATAATCTGTACTTGTGTATCGCTGAGATTAACATACTCTACACTAAGCACACGAGATGCTAGGGGCAGCAGGGTGGGTTCTAACGGTACCTGATGCAGCTCAGGAGTCATTAATCTCCAGCGACTCTCTGCTGTTTAAGGGCAGCAGTGGAACAAGTGTTTTCACGAATAACGGCAATCAAGATCTTTTGTGCCTCGTTAACTTGGCTCGCTAATGAAAGCCCGGCTGGAGTGTGTTCATTTAAGCTCAAGCAGCCGTGAATCCCTGCTCGTATCGATGCGCGCTTTAAAAGCCCCTGTTCAATGCCATCGCATTGCTTCCTATCTTAATAATTCATCGACTCTATTGTTCTCCTCTTTCAGGGAAGGCACCATCAAACCAGGAGACCGACTACTGAGCATCGATGGCATCCGCCTACACGGAACATCCCACGCCGAGGCCATGAGCATCCTCAAGCAGTGCGGCCAGGAGGCGACACTGCTCATTGAGTACGATGTGTCCATAATGGGTGAGTCAGGATGCGCTGAGGGAGAAGAGAAGATCCATTATCTCCCGCTTTATCCTCTATTAGGGTCGTGGGGGGAGGGGGGGTTCCCCATGCCCATCCAGGGGAGAACGTCTCGGGCGCTGGGCAGATACACCCAGGACAGGGCGCCAATCCATCGCTGAGACACACTCTATATGGGGCAATTTGGAGAACTCAATTGACTTGATCCATGTTTTTGGACTGTGGGAGGAAACCGGAGAACCCGGAGGAAGCCCACACGGACACGGACGGGGAGAACATGGAAACTCCACCCAGATGGGGATTCGAACCGGGAATCCCTAGCGCTGAGAGGAGAACGTGCTAACCACAAAACCACCGTGCCGCTAATTATAATAATAATAATAATAATAAATTAATTAATTAATAAATAAAAAAGAAAGTGGTCATAGCTACAAAACATCCAATCAGATTTAAGGACCGGAACTTTACCGAACTTGAATCTTATTGGTATAATTAAATGGTTACAATCACATAATCACATGTTTTTGGACTGTGGGAGGAAACCGGAGAACCCGGAGGAAACCCACACGGACACAGGGAGAACATGGAAACTCCACCCAGATGGGGATTCGAACCGGGAATCCCTAGCGCTGAGAGGAGAACGTGCTAACCACTAAGCCACCATGCCGCTAATTATAATAATAATAATAATTAATTAATTAATTAATTAATAAATAAAAAAGAAAGCGGTCATAGCTGCAAAACATCCAATCAGGGCGCCAATCTCTCACTGGGGACTCACTCACTCACACAGACTCTATATGGGGCAATTTGGGGAATTCAATTGACCTTGATCCATGTTTTTGGACTGTGGGAGGAACCCGGAGAACCCATAGGAAACCCACCCAGGACAGGGCGCCAATCTATCACTGGGGACTCACTCACTCACACAGACTCTATATGGGGCAATTTGGAGAATTCAATTGACCTTGATCCATGTTTTTGGACTGTGGGAGGAACCCAGAGAACCCATAGGAAACCCACCCAGGACAGGGTGCCAATCTATCACTGGGGACTCACTCACTCACACAGACTCTATATGGGGCAATTTGGGGAATTCAATTGACCTTGATCCATGATTTTGGACTGTGGGAGGAACCCGGAGAACCCAAAGGAAACCCACCCAGGACAGGGCGCCAATCTATCACTGGGGACTAACTCACTCACACAGACTCTATATGGGGCAATTTGGAGAATTCAATTGACTTTGATCCATGTTTTTGGATTGTGACCCGGAGAACCCATAGGAAACCCACCCAGGACAGGGCGCCAATCTATCACTGGGGACTCACTTACTCACACAGACTCTATATGGGGCAATTTGGGGAATTCAATTGACCTTGATCAATGTTTTTGGACTGTGGGAGGAACCCGGAGAACCCATAGGAAACCCACCCAGGACAGGGCGCCAATCTATCACTGGGGACTCACTTACTCACACAGACTCTATATGGGGCAATTTGGGAAATTCAATTGACCTTGATCCATGTTTTTGGACTGTGGGAGGAACCCCGAGAACCCAGGACAGGGCGCCAATCTATCACTGGGCACTCACTCACTCACAAACTCTAATTGGGGCAATTTAGAGCATCCGTGCATGCAGACACAAGACTCAAACCTTCATCCACAACGATAACCACTACACCACCATGCCACCCCCCCCCTCCTTTATAGTGTAGAACAAATATCTGTATACAGTTACAGCACCGAGGTGGATATTAAACTCTGGTGTTGGTTGTTATCTGAGTGTGGGGTCGGCGTGTGCGGAACTGTTCGTTGATGATGTCATGTTCTGTGATACGAGGCTGATATCGATTCCTCTCCCTCATGTCGTTCTAATCGCTTCATTAGGATTTAATGACGGCATATTTGCTCGGAACTGAAATCCTTTGTGTCGTTCCTCGAATCCGTTCGCTTTGAAAAAACCTGATTAGCCGAGGCATTGTCTGGCTTTTTTATTCAGCAATAAAGCGCTCTTGATGAGGAATTAAGCCGTCTAGAACCCGGCAGTGGAACACCTGTCAGCTCACTATCTGTAAACCAAACGGGATTCGGGCGATTTGACAAACCGAAGTGTAATTAATATCTCATTTATTCTGTTGGGTTCCGTTCACTGTTCACTTCTTTCTTTAGGTTTAATTACGGGGGCTTAGTGGTTGGCATGTTCTCCTCTCAGAGCTGGGGATTCTCCCCATGTTCTCCCCCGTTTTCCCCGTGTCCGCATGGGTTCCTCCGGGTTCTCCGGTTTCCTCCCACAGTCCGAAAACATCCATGTTTTCCATGTTCTCCACGAGTCTGCGTGGGTTCCTCTAGGTTCTCCGGTTTCCTCCCACAGTCCAAAAACATGGATCAAGGTCAATTGAATCTGGGTGGAGTTTCCATGTTCTCCCCCGTCTCTGCGTGGGTTCCTCCGGGTTCTCCGGTTTCCTCCCACGGTCCAAAAACATGGATCAAGGTCAATTGAATGCTCCAAATTGCCCCATATAGAGTGTGTCTGTGTGAGTGAGTGAGTGTGTGCCCAGTGATAGATTGGCGCCCTGTCCTGGGTGTATCTGCCCAGCGTCCGAAACGTTCTCCCCTGGATGGACATGGGGAACCCCACCGCGACCCTAATAGAGGATAAAGCGGAAGATAATGGATGGATGGGTTCCGTTCACTGTTCAGTTCTTTATTTAGGTTTAATTACGGTGGTTTAGTGGTTGGCATGTTCTCCTCTCAGAGCTGGGGATTCCCTGTTCGAATCCCAATCTGGTGAAGTTTCTAAGTTCTCCCCGTGTCCGCGTGGGTTCCTCCGGGTTCTCCGGTTTCCTCCCACAGTCCGAAAACATCCATGTTTTCCATGTTCTCCCCGTGTTTGCGTGGGTTTCCTTCGGGTTCTCTGGTTTTCTCCCACAGTCCAAAAACATGGATCAAGGTCAATTGAATCTGGGTGGAGTTTCCATGTTCTCCCCCGTCTCTGCGTGGGTTCCTCCGGGTTCTCCGGTTTCCTCCCACGGTCCAAAAACATGGATCAAGGTCAATTGAATGCTCCAAATTGCCCCATATAGAGTGTGTCTGTGTGAGTGAGTGAGTGTGTGCCCTGTCCTGGGTGTATCTGCCCAGCGCCCGAAACGTTCCCCCCTGGATGGGCATGGGGAACCCCCCCCCCATCCTAGTGGAGGATAAAGCGGAAGATAATGGATGGATGGGTTCCGTTCACTGTTCAGTTCTTTATTTAGGTTTAATTACGGCGGTTTAGTGGTTGGCATGTTCTCCTCTCAGCGCTAGGGATTCAGGTTCGAATCCCAATCTGTTTCCATGTTCTCCCCGTGTCTGCGTGGGTTTCCTCCGCGTTCTCCAGTTTCCTCCCACAGTCCAAAAACATGGATCAAGGTCAATTGAATTCTCCAAATTGCCCCATATAGAGTGTGTCTGTGTGAGTGAGTGTGTGCCCTGTCCTGGGTGTATCTGGACAGCGCCCGAAAGGTTCTCCCCTGGATGGTCAAGGGGAACCCCCCCCCCCCCCCCCCAGCGACGTTCGTTTTAATGCAGCAGTGCTGCTATAGTTTCATTTCTCCACCTCAGTGACACTGCTGGGATAGGAATAATGCACCCACCACATCATACCTGCTCTGTGGTGCTACTATTGGGGTTCTGACCATTAGAACAGAGTAATGGGGATGTACACAGTATGTACAAACAGATGGACTACAGTCTGGAATTGTAGAACTACAAAGTCCATCTTTACAGAAAGCAGAACTGAGAACATGGAGAATAAAAGGAGGCATAAATGAGACGTGTCAGGTCTCACATTGCTCTGATCATTCTGCGCTGACCTTGTGATCGTATCTGGTACGTTCTCTAATGGCCGATCCGCAGCGTGCAGAACGCAGACAGGATACAGAGACATGAGCTCGTTATTTGTTGGCACACAATCCCACTTCAGCATCTGTCGCGCATTAAGATGCTCTCAGAAAGATTCGAGAACGTGTTCTGGTAATGATAAAAGCTTCTATTGTTCAGGGGATATTTTATGTGCTAGCTCTGTGGCTCGCTGTGTGGATATGTGTTTGTATGTGTGTGTGTGTGTGGGGGGGGGGGGTTATGTGTGTGTGTGTGTGTGTGTGTGTGTGTGTGTGTGTGTTCTGCTTTAATCCTTACCACTTAATACATTAAGCCCATCAGCTCTTTACAAGATGGATGGCTTGCATCAGAAGTTGAAACTAAATGCTTTGTAGGATTAGAACGTTCTGCTTTGATGCATCATGTTTGCCTTGAAAAGTAAGAATAAACGTTCATTGTCCGGAAACCTTTTACGTTCTTCTTTAATCTGCTTTAAAGCTGTGGGCGGCACGGTGGCTTAGTGGTTAGCACGTTCTCCTCTCAGCACTAGGGATCGAACTCCCGGTTCGAATCCCCATCTGGGTGGAGTTTCCATGTTCTCCCCGTGTCCGCGTGGGTTTCCTCCGGGTTCTCCGGTTTCCTCCCACAGTCCAAAAACATGGATCAAGTCAATTTCGTTCTCCAAATTGCCCCATATAGAGTGTGTTTGAGTGTGTGAGTGTATGCCCAGCGATGGATTGGCGCCCTGTCCTGGGTGTGTCTGCCCAGCGCCCGAGATGTTCTCTCCTGGATGGGCATGGGGAACCCCACCGCGATCCTAGTAGAGGATAAAGCGGGAGATAATGAATGAATGAATAAATGTTTGGAAACTTTTTACGTTCTTTCTTAATCTGCTTTAAAGCTGTTGGCGGCACGGTGGTTTAGTGGTTGGCATGTTCTCCTCTCAGCACTAGGGATTCCCGGTTCGAATCCCCATCTGGGTGGAGTTTCCATGTTCTCCCCGTGTCCGCGTAGGTTTCCTCCGGGTTCTCCGGTTTCCTCCCACAGTCCAAAAACATGGATCAAGTCAATTTCGTTCTCCAAATTGCCCCATATAGAGTGTCTTTGTTTGTGTGTGTGTGTGTGTGTGTGTGTGTGTGTGTGTGTGTGTGTGTGTGAGTGTGTGCCCAGTGATAGATTGGCGCCCTGTCCTGGGTGTATCTGCCCAGCGCTCGAAACGTTCTCCCCTGGATGGGCATGGGGAACCCCCGGGACCCTAATATAAGATAAAACGGAAGATAATGAATGAATGAATGCTTTAAAGCTTTATGGCAAGAACTTCATACAGATCCTTTCACTTTATTTATTCTTAATATCTTGACCACTTAATCCTATACAAGGGTCTTGGTGGGGATTGCATGTCCATTCATGTCCATGGCATTAGGCATGGACATGGATGGACATGCCTAATGCCATGGACATGAATCTTGTATAAGTGTCTTGGAAGGGGGGTTTCATGTCCATCCATGTCCATGGCATTAGGCATGGATATGGATGGACATGCCTAATGCCATGGACATGAATCTTGTACAAGTGTCTTGGGGGGGGGGGGGGGGGGTTCATGTCCATCCATGTATATGGCATTAGGCAGATAAACCTAGGAGAGGGCGCCAATCCACTATCTATTAATCCTGCAGTCATAACGCCTTATAAACGCATTCATAGAGCTCTCTGAAGTATGTAAATGGCACTTCATACCACTTAAGCCCCTGTTGATGTCAATAGATGTTTATAACCACACTCATAAAGTGTTATAACAATATGACATAAGGCTTTCTAACACACTCCAACATAATGCGTAATGACTGATTATAAACAATGATGCTTCACTTCTACAGAGGCTTATGAAAAATGTTATAAGGCATTATGAGGACTTTATAAAGCTTAATAAATGCACTTAAAATGCATTATAACATTTTACATAAGCCTCTGTTAATGCGTTGTTTATAATCAGTCATAACGGGTTGCCATTAAGCTTAATAACACAAATGGTTATAATGCGTTATAATATCAAACTTTCTCACTGAACTCATTAACTTTATAAAGCTTAATGAATTCACTTAAAATACATTATAACACTTTTGATAAGCCTCTGTTAATGTGTATCATTATGCTTAATAACAAATTGTTTAAACGCGTTATAACAAACTTTCTCACTGAACTCATTGACTTTATAAAGCGTAATGAAAGCACTTAAAATGCATTATAACACTTTTAATAAGCCTCTGTTAATGTGTATCATTATGCTTAATAACAAATTGTTATAATGCATTATAACAAACTTTCTCACTGAACTCATTAACTTTATAAAGCTTAATGATAGCACTTAAAATGCATTATAACACTTTTAATAAGCCTCTGTTAATATGCATCATTATCCTTAATAACACAAATGGTTATAATGCGTTATAACATCAACTTTCTCACTGAACTCATTAACTTTATAAAGCGTAATGAAAGCACTTAAAATGCATTATAACACTTTTAATAAGCCTCTGTTAATGTGTATCATTATGCTTAATAACAAATTGTTATAATGCATTATAACAAACTTTCTCACTGAACTCATTAACTTTATAAAGCTTAATGAATGCACTTGAATACCTAACATTTTTCATAAGCCTCTGTTAATGTACATTGTTACACTTCACAACACAAGTTCTTATAATGCGTTATAACATCAACTTTCTCACTGAACTCATTAACTTTATAAAGCTTAATGAATTCACTTAAAATGCATTATAACTTTTTTAATAAGACTCTGTTAATGTACATTGTTACACTTCATAACACAAGTTCTTATAATGCGTTATAACATCAACTTTCTCACTCATTAACTTTAACTCATTAACTTTATAAAGCTTAATGAATTCACTTGAAATGCATTATAACTTTTTTAATAAGACTCTGTTAATGTATATTGTTATGCTTAATAACACAAGTTCTTATAATGCATTATAACATCAACTTTCTCACTCATTAACTTTAACTCATTAACTTTATAAAGCTTAATGAATTCACTTAAAATGCATTATAACTCTTTTAATAAGACTCTGTTAATGTATATTGTTATGCTTAATAACACAAGTTCTTATAATGCATTATAACATCAACTTTCTCACTCATTAACTTTAACTCATTAACTTTATAAAGCTTAATGAATTCACTTAAAATGCATTATAACTTTTTTTAATAAGACTCTGTTAATGTATATTGTTATTCTTAATAACACAAATTGTTATAATGCACTTATAATGCACTATAAAGCTTAATGAAAGCACTTAAAATGCATTCTGAATATTGGATTCATAGATATTATTACCATCGTTCTTGCCGTGCATTAGAGATGTCAAAGCTTGTGATGTTAATTCCTTCTCACAGACTCCATAGCCAGTGCAGCCGGTCCTCTTTTGGTGGAAGTGGCCAAGCCTCTGGGCTCCAGCCTCGGCGTTGCGCTGTCCACCTCCATGTACTGCAACAAACAGGTCATCATCATAGACAAGGTGAAGCCGGCCAGCATCGCCGACAGGTAAACCTGCACCCCTCACTCCGCCGGCATCATTAGCCTGCCTGCTTTTTATTTACACTTGTTAGGAGGGATGCTTCCGTGTCCCACTGTGCCATTTTTGGACGGATTGAAATGTAGAACACTGTAAGCGACTAATTAAAGAAATCCAATAACTCATCCGCCGCGGAGGCTGAAGCAAAAACAAGTAAGATTAATGAACGTGGCAGATTGCTGAGTGAGTCGAAGCTCCACCATCAGGCAAGTCTGAAGTGCTGCGGATGATTCAGGGGTTTGTTCCCAAGAGGAACGTTTTTCAGTTAATGCTTTGTAGATATCTCGGTTTTATGCTCCGGGTTCCATTTTTTCAGCGTTCCTCATCGTGCTGCTTGTATTAACGAGAAAATACTTTTATAGTTCTACTATTTATAACCGCCAACGGATGCATTTGCAACTTTACATTATATATATATATATATATATATATATATATATATATATATATATATATAATATTTATAGTTGTAGCAGCACAGTGGCTTAGTGGTTAGCACATGGATTAAGGTCAATTACATTCTCCAAATCGCCCCATATAGAGTGTGTGTCTGTGTGTGTGAGTGTGTGTCCAGTGATAGATTGGCGCCCTGTCATGGGTGTATCTGCCCAAAGTGTTCTCCCGTGGATGGGCATGGAGAACCCCCCCACCCCCAGTAGAGGATAAAGTGGAAGATAAATCGATGGATGGATATTTATAGTTCTATTTTGTATATTCTATATTGTGTGTGTGGGTATATATATATATATATATGGCTTAGTGGTTAGCATGTTCTCCTCTCAGCACTAGGGATTCCCGGTTCGAATCCCCATCTGGGTAGAGTTTCCATGTTCTCCCCGTGTCCGTGTGGGTTTCCTCCGGGTTCTCCGGTTTCCTCCCACAGTCCAAAAACATGGATCAAGTTCATTGAATTCTCCAAATTGCCCATATAGAGTGTGTATGTGTGAGTGAGTATGTGCCCAGTGATAGATTGGCACCCTGTCCTGGGTTTATCTGCCCAGCGCCCGAGACGTTCTCCCCTGGATGGGCATGGGGAACCCCCCCGCAACCCTAATATAGGATGAAGCGGAAGATAATGGATGGATGGATATATATATATATATAGTTGTTTACAGTTGTATATTGTATATTATATTTTACATATCAATATCATATTTATATCTCATTTTATCGCTTATTTTCTTTTAAAATTGAAGTTCTAGCTTTAATGGAACAGGGTAAACGGGGTCCGTGAGCCGTCATTTCGGTTCTGTCTCATGCACCCCATGCGATATAAAGGATAAAACCTTCTTGAATCTTGAATCTTCAGCGACTTTATTAATGATCCACCGCAGAGGTCATCTACAGAACATGTTGGTTTGTTTCTGCAGGTGTGGTGCTCTGCATGCTGGTGACCACATCCTGTCAGTGGATGGAACGAGCATGGAGTACTGCACACTGGCTGAAGCCACCCAGCTGTTAGCCAGCGCCTGTGAGCATGTCAAGATGGAGATCCTACCGCATCACCAAACCAGACTGGCGCTCAAAGGACCAGAACACGGTAAAAAAAAGAGTCATGATTTATTATCTAATAGAAAAAAACAAGGTGAAGGTAAGCAGATCAATCCAGATGTGCAGAAACACTGAGAAATCCCATCTCTATCTTACCCTTTAATCTTCTACTAGGATCCCAGTTTGGGGGGGGTCCCATGTCCACTCAGGGGAGAATGTTTGGGGCACTGGGCCTCAAGGTCGAATGAATTCTCCAAATTGCCCCATATAGAGTGTGTCTGTGTGTGTGAGTGTGTGTCCAGTGATAGATTGGCATCCTGTCCTGGGTGTATCTGCCCAGCGCATGAAACGTTCTCCCCTGTATGGGCATGGGGAACCCCCCCATGACCCTAGTAGAGGATTAAGTGGAAGATAATGGATGGATGGATTACCACCCCAGCCTTACCCCCTTGCCCCCTTCAACACATTTTTCAGCCTTACCTTGATACACCTAGGCCAGGTTTGAATCCCAATCTGGGTGGAGTTTCCATGTTGTCCCCGTGTCTGCGTGGGTTTCCTCCGGGTTCTCCGGTTTCCTCCCACAGTCCAAAAACATGGATCAAGTCAATTGAATTCTCAAAATTGCCCCATATAGAGTGTGTCTGTGTGAGTGAGTGTGTGTCCAGCGATGGATTGGCGCCCTGTCCTGGGTGTATCTGCCCAGCGCCTGAAACGTTCTCCCCTGGATGGGCATGGGGAACCCCACCGCGACCCTAATAGAGGATAAAGCAAAGATAAAGCAAAGAATGTTGATCTCTAGAATGCAAACGCCGGAAGCCTAAGCGAGGTGAACCTGACAGGGACCCCCGCCGTCTGTGTTTGTGTCGTACGTGGAACACGAGCGCAAAGGATATATTTACTCAGCAAGACGCAAATCTAATGTTTCATGATCGTTGTTTTGTAACTGTGATCTACAGAGTGTGTGTTCTGCAGGCTGTGCTGAAGCTTGAATAGCCTGAGTGCGTTTCTTCACAATAACATCCACCACCTCCATGTAATGGGCCCAGACGTGCACTTTAAAACACACACACACACACACACACACACACACACACACACACACACACACACACACACACACACACATTAACAGATATAATGGCTCTCGTGAAAGTCGAAGCCAACGCTCAGCAGGTGCTCTCTCAATCTCTATATGTCTCTCGGCCCTCCAGCATTTCCTCTCCACGCTCCTCAGTGTTCCTGGGTTCTCAGTTCTGCTGAGCTACTAAAATGAACCTCTTGGATGTTGGTCCAAGAGCTGGATCGATGCAGGTGTCTGTAGGTCCACGTCTGCGGTCATCGGCAGAAAAAGGAACCGAGAGCCCTGTGTTTGAGATTGCACGAAGACTCAAAGCCACGTTCACCATCTCACTGTGCTGCCATATTTGGGCATCGAATAAGAGTAATATTAAAGGCTCTACAATTAAAAGGTGATATTGTGTACATAAGAACAAGTGGAATTCCATCCATCAATCTCCTAGGGTCGCTGTGGGGTTCCTCATGCCCATCCAGGGGAGAACGTCTCGGGCGCTGGGCAGATACACCCAGGACAGGGTGCCAATCCATCACTGGGCACACTCACTCACACAGACGCACTCTATATGGGGCAATTTGAAGAATTCAATTGACCTTGAGCCGTGTTTTTTGGACCGTGGGAGGAAACCGGAGAATTCGGAGGAAACCCAGATTGGGATTCGAACCGGGAATCCTAAGCACTGAGAGGAGAACATGCCAACCACTAAGCCACCATGCTGCCCCAATTATTACTATTCCAAATATTCATTTGACTAAATTCTATGACAGGGTGGCTCAGTGGTTAGCATGTTCTCCTCTCTAGGGATTCCCGGATCGAATCCCAATCGTGCTAGGGATTCCCGGATCGAATCCCAATCCGGGTGGAGTTTCCATGTTCTCCCCGTGTCCGCATGGGTTTCCTCTGGGTTCTCCGGTTTCCTCCCACAGTCCAAAAACATGGATCAAGGTCAATGGAATTCTACAAATTGCCCCATATAGAGTGTGTTTGAGTGTGTGAGTGTGTGCCCAGTGATAGATTGGCGCCCTGTCCTGGGTGTATCTGCCCAGCGCCCGAAACGTTCTCCCCTGGATGGGCATGGGGAACCCCACCACGACCCTTAGTAGAGAGTAAAAGCGGAAGATAATGGATGGATGAGATTATTATTCTTGTAGTGTCAGTGTGTTAAAATGTATATGTGTGTGTGTGTGTGTGTGTGTGTGTGTGTGTACTGTAACGTGGCTCATTCCGTCTCTCTTTCCTCTCCGTGTGCTCAGTCAAGGTGCAGAGGAGCAACCGGCCGTTGCCCTGGGAGTCTGGCACAAACAACAACAGCAACTTCCTTCCCTACCAGCACTATAACACCTACCACCCCGACCAGTCCCGCAGCCAAGCCAAGCAGAAATCCTCTCCAAACAACCCCTGTAATGACCCTTCCCTTCCTCCTCCACCTTCATCTGTGTGCCTCCTCATCCTCACCGCGTCTGTCTCGCCGTCTTCACCTGAAATCCTTTTGCTTTGTAGACTGTGTCATTAGCATTGCACAATGCTAGACCTTTCTCTTCTCAACCCTGTATTGCTGTCTGTTAAGAACCAGATTCTAAAAAGCACCAGCAGTGATCAATAATTATATTTCTATGTGGTTGCATTGTGAGAATGTACTTGAGAGGTAGCAATAACCGATAATTGCTAACCAGTAGCGATAATATAGAAAGAGATGTCCTTACGTGACATTTGCTTCAGGTATTTTTAAGATTCTTATAATGGAAGCCATCCAACATCTGCTTCGGATGTTTATTAAAGCAATACATTACAGGAGGGCGTGCATTATTGTGAATAAATATTCATCCATACATTCATTATCTTCCGCTTTATCCTCTACTTGGTTCCAAATGCTCATCCAGGGGAGAACGTTTCGGGCGCTGGGCAGATACACCCAGGACAGGGCGCCAATCTATCACTGGGCACTCACTTACTCACACAAACACACTCTATATGGGGCAATTTGGAGAATTCAATTGACTTGATCCATGTTTTTGGACTGTGGGAGGAAACCGGAGAACCCGGTGGAAACCCACACGGACACGGGGAGAACATGGAAACTCCACCAGATTGGGATTCCAACTGGGAATCCCTAGCGCTGAGAGGAGAACATGCTAACCACTAAGCCACCGTGCCGCCCTGTGAATAAATAATAATAATAATAATAAGTTTAATTCATATAGCGCCTTTTTAAGAACCCAAGGACGCTGCACTGCGCTACGTGTCGGCATTACAACACCTCTTTCCCGTGATGTATTCACAATAATTCACACGTTCTGTACTTTATTGCTTATTATTGGCCAAGTTAAATGTTCTAAACTACGTCCTTAAGTGCTTTTGCCAGCGTTACTTCAGTTTGTATTAGTCTACGTTGTGTCTGTGGTCTGAGTTAATGTCTATTGATTTGTCCGATTGTGTCTTTTCGAGGTTGAAGTGTGTTTTTTTCTTTGCTGAAGAGAAACTAGAGCGGAACTAAACTCCTGGCTTTCATTGTTCATGAAATGCTCTGAGGCTGCCGAATGTTCTGATCCTCCTCTTTCGATCTCTCCCACGTTTCCTGTCTCCTCTCTCTCTCTCTCTCTATTTTGTTTTCTCACACTCTCTCTCGTATTGTTTCTCCTTCACTCACTTAGTCCTCTGTGTTCTCTCTGTTCTGATTTCTATTATTCCAGCCAAAGCAAACCATGACGCAAGCTGTATAGTAGAGTTATACAGTTCGGTAGAACATTCTAACTATTTACCGGCATTGTACAGTGCAGTTCATCCCTCTCAGAACCCTCTCAGAACCCTGACAGTGCAGACCGTGATGTCAGACTGGGTTTGTCAGATTAAAGGCATATTATTATTGCAGTTCGGGGGTTCTGGGAAATGTAGTGAATGATAATTTATGTCCTGTGTCTGCGGTCTAATAAGATGGAATGAAGAATTCGATTAAGATGATCTAGTTTTAAACGAGGCATTTAGTCCGTCCGGATACTCGGAGTGTTCCACTCATTTGGGCCGCCTCAATCCGGAACCCGGGGCGTCGTGCCTCCCTCAGGCTCATCATCGGAAATTCCGGATGTAATGGCTGTGGAGATTGCTCGTGTAGCTCTGGCTTCGTTTCAAGGGCGGAACGTAGACTCTCTAAGTGCTTTCGAAAGCTCAGTGTCATCTGAAAGCTGAGGAAAAGCTCGGAGGCTTTGCAGGTTAAACTGCAGATGCTGAGATCGGACCTGCTGGAACATGTAGGGAGGCAAACAGAGGACTTCCAATCCTCCTGCACCACCACCGACTGACCTGCATTTCGAATTTTTTATAGAAAGACGCAAATTCCATCCATCCATCCATTATCTTCCGCTTTATCCTGTATTAGGGTCATGGGGGGGGTTCCCCATGCCCATCCAGGGGAGAACGTTTCAGGCGCTGGGCAGACACACCCAGGACAGGGCGCCAATCTATCGCTGGGCACACACTCACTCATACAGACACACTCTATATGGGGCAAATTGGAGAGTTCAGTTGACTTGATCCATGTTTTTGGACCGTGGGAGGAAACCGGAGAACCCGGAGGAAACCCAATGCGAACACGGGGAGAACATGGAAACTCCACCCAGATTGGGGTTCCAACCGGGAATCCCTAGTACTGAGAGGAGAACATGCTAACCACTGGACAACCCCCTTTGGTCTTCACAAGATTTCTTAAAAACCACAAGTACAAGATATTACTTCAGATAATCTTCCGCTTTATCCTCTACTAGGGTCGCGTGGGGGGGGTTCCCCATGCCCATCCAGGGGAGAACGTTTCGGGCGCTAGGCAGATACACCCAGGACCGGGCGCCAATCTATCACCAGGCACACACACAAACACACTCTATATGGGGCAAATTGGAGAGTTCAATTGACTTTATCCATGTTTTTGGACTGTGGGAGGAAACCGGAGAGCCCGGAGGAAACCCAACGCGGACACTGGGAGAACATGGAAACTCCACCCAGATTGGGATTCCAACCGGGAATCCCTAGTGCTGAGAGGAGAACATGCTAACCACTGCACAAGCCCCCTTGGTCCTCACAAGATTTCTTAAAAACCACAAGTACAGGATATTACTTCAGATAATCTTCCGCTCTATTCTCTACTGGGGGGGGGGTGGCTCCCCATGCCCATCCAGGGGAGAATGTTTTGGGTGCTGGGCAGACACACCCAGGACAGGGCGCCAATCTATCACCAGGCACACACTCACTCACACAGACACACTCTATATGGGGCAAATTGGAGAGTTCAATTGACTTGATCCATGTTTTTGGACTGTGGGAGGAAACCGGAGAACCCGGAGGAAACCCAATGTGGACACGGGGAGAACATGGAAACTCCACCCAGATTGGGGTTCCAACCGGGAATCCCTAGTGCTGAGAGGAGAACATGCTAACCACTGGACAAGCCCCTTTGGTCCTCACAAGATTTCTTAAAAATCACATGTACAAGATATTACTTCAGATAATCTTCCGCTTTATCCTCTACTAGGGTCACGTGGGGGGGGGGGGGGGGGGGGGGGGGGGGGGGGGGGGGGGGGGGGGGGGGGGGGGGGTTCCCCATGCCCATCCAGGGAAGAACGTCTCGGGCGCTGGGCAGATACACCCAGGACAGGGCGCCAATCTATCACCAGGCACACACTCACTCACACAGACACACTCTATATGGGGCAAATGGGAGAGTTCAATTGACTTGATCCATGTTTTTGGACTGTGGGAGGAAACCGGAGAACCCGGAGGAAACCCAATGTGGACACGGGGAGAACATGGAAACTCCACCCAGATTGGGGTTCCAACCGGGAATCCCTAGTGCTGAGAGGAGAACATGCTAACCACTGGACAAGCCCCTTTGGTCCTCACAAGATTTCTTAAAAACCACAAGTACAAGATATTACTTCAGATAATCTTCCGCTTTATCCTCTACTAGGGTCACGTGGGGGGGGTGGCTCGCCATGCCCATCCAGGGGAGAACGTCTCGGGCGCCGGGCAAATACACCCAGGACAGGGCGCCAATCTATCACTGGACACTCACTCACACAGACACACACTATATGGGGCAATTTGGAGAACTTGATTGATTTGATCCATGTTTTTGGACTGTGGGAGGAAACCGGAGAACCTGGAGGAAACCCACGCCGACATGGGGAGAACATGGAAACTCCACCCAGATTGGGATTCGAACTGGGAATCCCTAGCGCTGAGAGGAGAACGTTCCACTAAGCCACCGTGCCGCCCCACCGGAACTCCCTGCTTTATAAAATTAAATAATCTTAAATCTTTATCTAGGTTGCTTTATCTAAGATTCCCCGCATTTTACACTGAAACCCTCCACTGCCAAATGCAGATTTACAGACTGCTTGAAATGGGTCGTTTATTAACCTCAGGGATGAAGGTAACAGCACCCTGCGAATAAAACGCTTGCAAAACGCAGGAGGAATTGTGAGCCTCATTAGCTAGCTTTTAAAACGCTGCCAGCTTTGTAGAGCTTAGTGACGGGATAGAACAGAGCGCTGCGGTCGAGCTGCATGTGCCAAGAAAAAGCAGCTGTTTAAACCCTACTCTGTGTGTGTCTCTCTCTGTGTGTGTGTGTGTGTGTGTGTGTGTGTGTGTGTGTGTGTGCTCACACATTGTAATCTATATATAATCACATATGAAATGTGAACATTATTATGTATTTATCATATCAGCTTTGATTTATGTGGTGTCTGTGTGCTGTGTACAGTGTGTGTGTGCGTGCATGTGTGTGTGTGTGTGTGTGTGTGTGTGTGTGTGTGTGTGTGTGTGTGCATTTGCTCACATACTCTAATCTATATATAATCACATGAAATGTGAACATTATTTACATGTATTTATCTTATCAGCTCTTGATTATGTGGTGTTTGCATTCTGTGTGTGTGTGTGTGCGTGTGTGCGTGTGCGTGCATGTGCTTACACACTAATATATTATACACTTATATATATATATATAATCACATATTAAATGTTAACATTATTATTATGTATTTATCATATCAGCTCTGGATTATGTGGTGTGTGTGTGTGTGTGTGTGTGTGTGTGTGTGTGTGTGTGTGTGCTCACACTAATATATATTATATATATATATATAATCACATATCAAATGTTAACATTATTATTATGTATTTATCATATCAGCTCTGGATTATGTGGTGTGTGTGTGTGTGTGTGTGTGTGTGTGTGTGTGTGTGTGTGTGTGTGTGTGTGTGTGTGTGTGTGTGTGTGCTCACACTAATATATATTATATATATATATATAATCACATATCAAATGTTAACATTATTATTATGTATTTATCATATCAGCTCTGGATTATGTGGTGTGTGTGTGTGTGTGTGTGTGTGTGTGTGTGTGTGTGCTCACACTAATATATATTATATATATATATATAATCACATATTGAATGTTTACATTATTATTATGTATTTATCATATCAGCTCTGGATTGTGTGTGTGTGTGTGTGTGTGTGTGTGTGTGTGTGTGTGTGTGCTCATACACATTAATCTTTATATAATCAAATATGAAATGTGAACATTATGAACATATATTTATCATATCAGCTCTGTATTATGTGGTGTTTGCTTACTGTGTGTGTGTGTGTGTGTGTGTGCATGTGGGTGGGTGTAATTAGTATTATCCATGTTAAGTCTTATAATGAGTTACACTTTCATTTCGAGCTCAATCCGCATTCAGAATCATGTAAACGTCAGCAGTGCAGCAGATGGGACTGAGACCCTGACGTTTCCTCTCTGCTCTGCTCTGCTCTGCTCTGCTCTGCTCTCTGAAAACCTTTGGAAACGTTTTGAACGCAGCGCACTGAGAATTCTCTTTAATTAAAATCGATTTTTGAGGATAACATTCAGCGGAGTTTAACACTTTCTCTCTGTCTTTGTCCTCGTCAGCTCTGGGTTCGTCCTTTTCACCCACCTCCATGAGTGCCTACAGTCTGAGTTCTCTGAACATGAGCACACTGCCTCGCAACATGTATCCCACAAGCCCCCGGGGCACCATGATGAGGCGCAAACTCAAGAAGAAGGACTACAAGAGCTCACGTAGGTTTCCTGCTGTTCTCTCAGCTGTTCGTTTTCTCCGTTTCTTAATTGCCTTGTCCTAAAACACCCAAGGTAGTTGATTAGTATTAGGAGGCTGTAATAGAGCAAGCTAACGAACCAATTGGGAGCAATTGGGGTTGGGTGCAGGCAGCACTCTGGCTTAGTGGTTGGCATGTTCTCCTCTCAGCACTAGGGATTCCCGGTTTGAATCCCAATCTGGGTGGAGTTTCCATGTTCTCCCCGTGTCCACGTGGGTTTCCTCCGGGTTCTCCGGTTTCCTCCCACAGTCCAAAAACATGGATTTAAAGTGAATTGGCAGCTCTAAATTGCCCCTATATAGAGTGCGTGTGTGTGCGTGTGTGCGTGTGTGTGTGTGTGAGTGAGTGCCTAGTAATGGATTGGCACCCAAAACCTCATGACAAGTATTTATTAGGTGAAATGTCCCATAGTGCACTTGTCTTGTAGCATATCCAAATTCAAATGTTTTTTCACTCCCACAGTCCAAAAACATGGATCAAGGTCAGTTGAATTCTCCAAATTGCCCCATATAGAGTGTATTTGTGTCTATGTGAGTGAGTGTGCCCAGCGATAGATTGTCCTGGTTGTATCTGCCCAGCGTCCAAAACGTTCTTCCCTGGATGGGGAACCCAATAGTGCTACGTGGAAAATATAGTGCTATGTTGGCCTCTAAGTGCTAGGGATTCCCGGTTTGAATCCCAATCTGGGTGGAGTTTCCATGTTCTCCCCGTGTCCGCGTGGGTTTCCTCCGGGTTCTCCGGTTTCCTCCCACAGTCCAAAAATATGGATCAAGGTCAATTGAATTCTCCAAATTGCCCCATATAGAGTGTGTCTGTGTGAGTGAGTGTGTGCCCAGTGGTAGACTGGCGCCCTGTCCTGGGTATATCTGCCCAGCGCCAGAAACGTTCTCCCCTGCATGGGCATGGGGAACCCCCCCCCCACCCTCGCGTCCCTAGTACAGGATAAAGTGGAAGATAATGGATGGATGGATATAGGTTAGCATACAATTTATAAGCACTCTCACCTCTCAGCACTGGGCATCCAGGTTCGAATCCCAATCTGGGTGGAGTTTGCATGTTCTCCCCGTGTCCACAAGGTGTTCTCCGGTTTCCTTCCACAGTCCAAAAACATGGATCGAGGTCAATTGAATTCTCCAAATTGCCCCTTATAGAGTGTGTCTCTGTGATTGAGTGTGTGCCCAGTGATAGATTTGCACCCTACCCAGCGGCCAAAACGTTCTCCCCTGGATGGGCATGGGGAACTTCCCCCCCGTGACCCGAGTAGAGGATAAAGCAGAAGCTAATGGATGGATGGGGATGGTTGCCTTGCCTAGGCCACAAGATTGCTTCTATAACTACAAGCCCAAAATTTAAGGGGATATTATAAATACGGACATATTGCAAGTTGGCACATCAAGAGAAATAAATGCGGCGCGAGAGAGAGAGAGAGCGAGAGAGAGAGAGAGATCTGAGAGTGACGGGAAAGCTTTTGCACATTTCGTATTCTGCTCTCAGCTCTCATATCCCGTACTGTAGATCGAGAGGGGGGGGTGACACCACTCGCTACCCCATAATTAGATCCTTGAAGATATTTTGCATTGTTCAGTGGAGCGGCCAGCCTGGCACAGCTCGCCCCCTCTGCACGGGATAATTACCCCCGCCACCTTGTCATATCAAGCAGGTTATCAGTCCTGCCTGTGGATTTCAGAAATAAACAGATGCTAGGCAGGAGCCTAATCGCCATCTCTAATCTCCAGCCCTGCTGGGGACCGTCTGCTATCAGGAGAGCGCTTCCCGTTTGTTTACGCCCCCCCTCCTCATAATTAAAACCAGCTCAATGCTGCTTAAGATCCCGAATAGTGGTGTGTGGGTGGAACGTGAGATTCACAGCGCTAATTTGAACTTGTCGCTTTGGGGACTGCCCATCGCTGAGCTGCAAGGGTTTCATTAATGCTCCCGCACATTTGCATGTTGCAAACCAAAGAAAGTTGTTTAAGGATCTAAGAGACGTTTGCTTGGCGTAAACATTCCGTTTAGCCGTGATGCATCCGTACTGTAGCGTTTGCAGCTGCGTGGCGGGCCCGTTTCTTTGAGCGCAGTTGAAACAGTGCTAGCCATGAATAATTGTGTGATACGGTTTCATGCGCTGGCAGCGAGAGCAGAGAAAGCCAGCAGGCCAAAACATTTTATCAGCCAGTTGTCTAATTATTTATGGTTTTGTGCGACTGGGGGACTCTTCTGAGAACATTCTATATCAGGCTCGGGATATTTGTACCAGAGGAAATATACAGTCTAAGGC
>JAFMOC010000546.1:32500-132500 GCA_019802505.1 Corydoras sp. C115 | reverse complement strand
CAATCTATTACTAGGCACTCACTCACACACTCACTCACACAGACACACTCTATATGGGGCAATTTGAAGAACTGAATTGACCTTGATCCATGTTTTTGGACTGTGGGAGGAAACCGGAGAACCTGGAGGAAACCCACGCGGACACGGGGAGAACATGGAAACTCCACCCAGATGGAATTCCTAGCACTGAGAGGAGAACATGCTAACCACTAAGCCACCGTGCCGCCCCCACAGTCAGGCTCAATGGGAGAATTCTTCCTTTCTTTGCTGCCGTTGGGATAATACTTGGCTAAATGTAGTGTGACTGAGGTGGCAGCGCTCTTCTCTCTTGGGACCCATTAGTATAATGTAATTGTTCAGCGTCTGGGGGTCGTCAGTACAATTTCCAAAATGTGCCTTTTTTAATCGTTGGGGTGTTGGTGCAAAACCAAATCCAATTCGGTCTAAAGACATTAAAGAAGTGCTAAAGGTCTGGAACACCCTCTAATGCGCTTCTCCCTACGGACGAATCGTCGTTCTTCAAACCGATCATTAGGAATATTCGTTTCATTATTGCCGTGTGATTTTATAGATTAAGATGAAGTGCTCATTTAGCGTAGCATAACTGATCTGAGACCCTTTTTATTTCAAAGGAAAAAGAGCTTATTGAGAGGCGGCATGGTGGCTTAGTGGTTAGCACGTTCGCCTCTCAGCGCTAAGGGTTCAGGTTCGAATCCTGACCTTATTTTCACGTTGGTTTCCAACCAGAGTCTAAAAACATGGATTTAAAGTGAATTGGCAGCTCTAAATTGCCCCTATATATTGTGCGTGTGTGTGTGTGTGTGTGTGTGTGTGTGTGTGTGTGTGTGAGTGCCTAGTAATGGATTGGCACCCAAAACCTCATGACAAGTATTTATTAGGTGAAATGTCCCATAGTGCACTTGTCTTGTAGCATATCCAAATTCAAATGTTTTTTTTTTCCCTCCCACAGTCCAACAACATGGATCAAGGTCAATTGAATTCTCCAAATTGCCCCATAGAGTGTGTTTGTGTCTGTGTGAGTGAGTGTGCCCAGCGATAGATTGTCCTGGGTGTATCTGCCCAGCGTCCAAAACGTTCTTCCCTGGATGGGGAACCCAATAGTGCTACGTGGAAAATATAGTGCTATGTTGGCCTCTCAGTGCTGGGGATTCCCAGTTCCAATCCCCATCTGGGTGGAGTTTCCATGTTCTCCCCGTGTCTGTGTGGGATTCCTCCGGGTTCTCCGGTTTCCACCCACAGTCCAAAAACATGGATCAAGGTCAATGGTATTCTCCAAATTGCCCCATATAGAGTGTGTCTGTGTGAGTGAGTGAGTGCCCAGTGATAGGTTGGCGCCCTGTTCTGGGTGTATCTGCCCAGCGCCTGAAACGTTCTCCCCTGGATGGGCATGGGGAACCCTAGTAGAGGATAAAGTGGAATATATAGTGTGCTGTGTGGCAAATGGTAGATTAATATAATGTTGTACATTTATATATAAATAAATGACTTAAACTTGAACTGAAACATGCATATCATTCATGGATGAGGTCACAACCAAAATGAACGCAATAATCCGGATCACATAAGCCTACGAGAGGATTAGAGCTGTTTGGAAGCTGCGTTATAAATGTAGCCATAGATTCTCTTGTCCGTCGCTGGCTCAAGGTTTAAACCATAAAATGCTAGTTTGGCAGTGATTCATCACAAATCTATTCTGGAATGCCCTCAGGAGTACAGAAGCCTTTTTTTATTTTTTATGTCGGCGCCATTGAAGTATGCTGCAGAGAGGAGGCTCTGTGAATCCATTCCTCTGCCCCAAAGCATTCGTTAAACGTCTTAACCCCTCACACAGGCAAATATCAATTCATTCGGCCGTATTGACCCGAGCGGGCTCTGTGTTCTGACCGATTGTTATATTTGATATCAGGATTCTCGTAGATTTTTATTAATAATAATAATAATAATAATAATAATAATAATCATTCATTCATTCATTATCTCCCGCTTTATCCTCTATTAGTGTCGCGGTGGGGTTCCCCATGCCCATCCAGGGGAGAACGTTTCGGGCGCTGGGCAGATACACCCAGGACAGGGCGCCAATCTATCGCTGGGCACACACTCACTCACTCACAGATACACTCTATATGGGGCAATTTTTGAGAATTCAACTGACTTGATCCATGTTTTTGGACTGTGGGAGGAAACCAGAGAACCCGGAGGAAACCCACGTAGACACGGGGAGAACATGGAAACTCCACCCAGATGGGGATTGGAACCGGGAATCCCTAGTGCTGAGAGGAGAATGTGCTAACCACTAAGCCACCGTGCCACCTAATAATAATAATAATAATAATAATAATAATAATAATACAGGTGGCTTAGTGGTTAGCATGTTCTCCTCTCAGCGCTAGGGATTCCCAGTTCGAATCCCCATCTGGGTGGAGTTTCCATGTTCTCCTTGTGTCTGCGTGGGTTTCCACCGGGTTCTCCGGTTTCCTCCCACAGTCCAAAAACATGGATCAAGTCAATTGAGTTCTCCAAATTGCCCCATATAGGGACCTCAAAGATGCTTTACAAAACAAATAGAGCAGTAAATCATTAAAACACACAGACAGGGAGCGATAGGGATATCAATCTGAAGGTTGGGGGTTCAAATCCCAGGTCCACTGAAGTTTCCAATGTGGGTCCTTGAGCAAGACCCTCAACCCTCATTGCTCCAGGAATGTTGTGATGAACCCTGTGCTCACCTTGTAAGTCGCTTTGGATAAAAGCGTCCAATAAATGACCAAATGTAAATGTAAGCCATATTAAACCTTAGAGCAGTTGTACAATAAGAAAAGCAAAATTAAAAAGCAGAAACAGAAATAAAATATCAAAATAAATTAAATTGCCGGCACGGTGGCTTAGTGGTTAGCAAGTTCTCCTCTCAGCGCTAGGGATTCCCAGTTCGAATCCCCATCTGGGTGGAGTTTCCATGTTCTCCTCATGTCCGTGTGGGTTTCCTCCGGGTTCTCCGGTTTCCTCCCACAGTCCAAAAACATGGATCAAGGTCAATTGAGTTCTCCAAATTGCCCCATATAGAGTGTTTGTGTGAGTGAGTGTGTGCCCAGTGATAGATTGGCGTCCTGTCCTGGGTGTATCTGCCCAGCGCCCGAAACGTTCTCCTCTGGATGGACATGGGGAACCCCCCCGCGACCCTAATAGAGGATAAAGCGGAAGATAATGAATGAATGAAAAATTTAATTAGCGGCACAGAGGCTTAGTGGTTAGCATGTTCTCCTCTCAGCTCTAGGGATTCCCAGTTCGAATCCCAATCTGGGTGGAGATTCCATGTTCTCCCCGTGTCCGTGTGGGTTTCCTCCGGGACCCATATATAGGATAAAGCGAAAGATAATGAATGTATGAAAAATAAATTAAATTCGAGGTGAAAAGCGATCTGAAATAGATGGGTTTTAAGAAGTGATTTAAAAGCAGACAGGTCGGAGGTAAATGTTTACATCTTCTTCACATCCAGTGAGCAATCCCCCTCTCTTCCCTCACCCATCAACCCCCACCCAAGAACCGGCATATTTGCAAACAATAGAAGTGTTCTGCAGGCTACGCTCGAGCCCTCAGTCAGGACGACGGATCCCTGCAGAACCATCTTCGATACATAACTCATAAAGAGTGCAATCGGCTCTGAGCGGGTCGATAGCCTGCGGATAGATTTCTCACCGCGTCTGCAGCGTCGGCCACATGGTGGTCAGGAGAGACCTCCCCCACTGATGCAGAAAGCTTTATTACTCATAATTACTCAAGAGTTTTGATTGTTTTATGTCATATAGCGCCGTTCTAGAGGTTTTATTTAGTTCATTCCTCTTCGTGGTCGTCGCTGCACACGTCTGGCAGCGTGCATCTCGAAGCTCCAGTGCCAGGCTGAATGATACAGCAGAATCATTTAAACATCGATTAACATTACTCATTTACCTCCATTGGCTCCCTGTAGCTGCTGCATTCAGTACAAGTCACTGACTCTGGCCTACAGAACCATTTCTGGATCTTCCCTCCGACCTTCACTCTTTTCAAAATACACTCCGACTCGTTCACTTCGCTCCAGTGATGATCGCCACCTGGCGGTTCCACCTCACCGAGGAGCTCGTTCTCACTCCGTGGTGTTCACCACTGCAAAATGGTGGAACGTTCTTCCCAACTCTGTCCGTAAGGCAGAATCACTAAACAGTTTAAAAAGACTACTGAAAATTTGTCTCTTTAACAAATACCTGTTGTAAAAAAATTAATTAAATTAAATTAAAAAGGGGGGGGGGCGCAGTATCAAATAACAATCAGGTTTGATGGATTTACAGTGTAGTTGGTTTTCTCCATAACTTCTGACTTTTAATGTTCTCATTTGTAAGTCGCTTTGGATAAAAGTGTCTGCTGAATGACTAAATGTTATGTAATGTAAATGTAAATATTGGTCTTCCTGGACCCTTGAAATTCTGAGGACAACTGCCCCCCTTTTTTCGAACCATTAAGGGGTAATCAGGCAGCTATTCATATGCATAATGGCCTACAGACCACCCACCCCCTCTGCCTCACAGGTGAACCGCCGGGTAAAAACTGAAATCAAAGTTAAATTCCCTGAAATTCAGCCGAATGCGATGCAGTAACAGACATTCTGCAATGAAAGTTTAGTGAAATTGAACATTCATTCATTCATTCATTCATTATCTTCCGCTTTATCCTCTATTAGGGTCGCGGGGGGTTCCCCATGCCCATCCAGGGGAGAACGTTTTGGGCGCTGGGCAGATACACCCAGGACAGGGTGCCAATCTATCACTGGGCACACACTCACACACTCATGCACCCAAACACACTCTATATGGGGCAATTTGGAGAACTCAATTGACCTTGATCCATGTTTTTGGACTGTGGGAGGAAACCGGAGAACCCGGAGGAAACCCAGACGGACACGGGGAGAACATGGAAACTCCACCCAGATTGGGATTCGAACCGGGAATCCCTAGCGCTGAGAGGAGAACATTCCAACCACTAAGCCATCGTGCCGCCAACATACTTTCAGTGACTACAAATAAAATGATGATAAATGATGAATAAAATGATGAGCTAATTTTACTGCAAACTGTGTTTTTACTCCTAAATGTAGACGTACGTACATATAGACGTGCCTACGTTTATTTTTAGAAGTCGTAGAGACGCCGACCTGACGTGCCGATCGGTTTCATGTCATCCAGACGGGGTAATACTAAGAAATTTCATGTTAAACTGTAAACTGTTATTGATTAGCATTATCGATTCCTCATGTTTCATTCTAAACATCTCCTCTGTTTAGTGGGAATTCAGGGAAACGATATCCCACCATCACTCCTCTTTACTGAGTAAATAACGTATTGGTGTTTATCAAAGTAAAGTAAAGTAGGCTTTATTGTCAATTCCTTCACAATCTCCCCAACCGATTCGGTCCGGAACCTTGGGTTCACAATAGACTCCCACCTTAAACTCTCTGATCATGTTCTCAAAACCGCCCGTTCTTGTAGATTCCTTCTTTACAACATAAGGAAGATCAGACCCTTTTTGACTGAACATGCTACCCAACTGCTTGTTCAAGCCCTAGTCCTATCCCGGCTTGATTATTGTAATGCGCTACTTGCCGGTATCCCAGCTTCCACAATCAGACCTCTTCAACTAATTCAAAACTCTGCAGCCCGACTCGTGTTTAACCCCCAAGAGAACTCATGTCACTCCATTACTCACTTCCCTCCATTGGCTTCCTGTAGCTGCTGCATTCAGTACAAGTCACTGACTCTGGCCTACAGAACCATTTCTGGATCTTCCCTCCGACCTTCACTCTATCTTTTCAAAATACACTCCGACTCGTTCACTTCGCTCCAGTGATGATCGCCGTCTGACGGTTCCACCTCACCGAGGAGCTCATTCTCACTCCGTGACGTTCACCACTGCAAAATGGTGGAACCATCTTCCCAACTCTGTCCGTAAGGCAGAATCACTAAACAGTTTTAGGAAACTACTGAAGACGCATCTCTTTAACAAATACCTGTTGTAAAAAAATAAATAAATAAATAAAAAGGGGGGGGGGAGGCGCAGCATCGAATAACAATCAGGTTTGATGAATTTACAGTATAGTTGGTTTTCTCCATGACTTCTGACTTGTGGAGTTCTCATTTGTAAGTCGCTTTGGAGAAAAGCATCTGCTAAATGACTAAATGTAAATGTATATGTCTAAATGTAATGTTCTATACATTCAAAGTAATTGAAATTACGTTCCTCACTTTCCCACGGTTACAGACATTTATGACATCTAAACATAAAACAAGAACGTGAAATGCAGTGTGATGTAGTGGAATTTACAGTAAAAAATATTAAATACTATGATTTTGTAGTGACAATGAAAGGTAATGTAAATGCAAATTAAGTAGTAACAGTAATGATAATAATAATAATAATAATAACATAATAACATGGTAATAGAAGAGAAAGTGAGAACAGAGAGACACTACTAAAACAACTGGAACCAGTACAAACAGAATTAAAGCCAAACATACTGTATACAGTAGCAGTCAAACGTTTGGACACGCCCCCCTTCTTGCTCCATTGTCTATTCCACTTACCATACAGATGGACTTAGGGTGGCACGGTGGCTTAGTGGTTAGCATGTTCTCCTCTCAGCACTAGGGATTCCCGATTTGAATCCCAATCTGGGTGAAGTTTCCATGTTCTCCCCGTGTCTGCGTGGGTTTCCTCCGGGTTCTCCGGTTTCCGCTCACAGTCCAAAAACATGGATCAAGTCAATTGAGTTCTCCAAATTGCCCCATATACAGTGTGTATTTGTGCGTAAGTGTGTGTCCAGCGATAGATTGGCGCCCTGTCCTGGGTGTATCTGCCCAGCGCCCGAAACGTTCTCCCCTGGATGGGCATGGTGAACCCCCCCCCTGTGTGGACACGGGGAGAACATGGAAACTCCACCCAGATGGGGATTCGAACCGGGAATCCCTAGCGCTGAGAAACGAACGTGCTAACCACTAAGCCACCGTGCCACCCTACTAAGAATTTATTTATTATTATCTGTTTTAATTGATAATAAAATTAATTGGGCGGCATGGTGGCTTAGTGGTTAGCACGTTCGCCTCTCAGCACTAGGGATTCCTGGTTCGAATCCCCATCTGGGTGGAGTTTCCATGTTCTCCCCGTGTCCACGTGGGTTTCCTCCGAGTTCTCCGGTTTCCTCCCACAGTCCAAAAACATGGATCAAGTCAATTGAGTTCTCCAAATTGCCCCATATAGAGTGTGTCTGTGTGAGTGAGTGTGTGCCCAGCGATAGATTGGCGCCCTGTCCTGGGTCTATCTGCCCAGCGCCCAAAACGTTCTCCCCTGGATGGGCATGGGGAACCCCCCTGTGACCCTAATAGAGGATAAAGCGGAAGATAATGAATGAATGAATAAAATTAATTGATTATTAAACTGTTATTGATTACAATCATCGATTCCTCATGTTCCATTCTAAACCTCTCCTCTGTTTAGAGGGAATTCAGGGAAACGATACCCCACCATCACTCCTCTGCTGATTAAATAATATATCTGTGTAAAGCGGGCTGTGTGCCTTTAAACAAGCTTAAAATACAGACCACATTTGGGGAAAACATGTTAAAGCGCTTATCTTAATCCAAATCAAATGGCATTAGTTCTGTTATCATCCTTCATGTGTTAATAACACGCCAACAAGTCTGCTATTATCTAAATCCCAATTTTCACAGGTTGAAGCTGCTGTTGAAGTGGAATTTGTGTCTAACTGCTAATAAACGGCTTGATAGGGTTAAATGTGTCTGATTGCCTCATCAGATCTTATCATTCGATATCGCCACGTTTCATTAGACATGATGTTGATGAGTGGAACTGATGGCATGGACGATAAGTGGAGCGAAAAAGGACCCCAGGGGTTCCCCATGCCCATCCAAGGGAAAAGTGTTGGGCGTTGGGCAGATCCACCCAGGACAGGGCGCCAGTCTATCTGATCCAAAAACATGGATTCAAGGTGGATTGGCTGCTCCATCTAATTTGCCCTTATATAGAGTGATGGAATAACAATAATAATAAAGTAATAGTCAATATTTATTTTGAATTAACAGCTACATTTTGATGGAAAGGTAGGTTTTTCAGATTACCTGTACAGATTCATAGTAATAAGTTTTGACATCGCATGTATCCCTAAAAAAAAAAAAAAAAAAAAAAACTTATTGATTTTTCGGGAATAATATATATATAGGGGTGGCTTAGTGGTTTGCACGTTCGCCTCTCAGCACTAGGGATTCCCGGTTTGAATCCCAATCTGGGTGGAGTTTCCATGTTCTCCCCGTGTCTGCGTGGGTTTCCTCCAGGTTCTCCGGTTTCCTCCCACAGTCCAAAAACATGGATCAAGTCAAGTGAATTCTCCAAATTGCCCCATATAGAGTGTGTCTGTGTGAGTGAGTGTGTGCCCAGCGATGGATTGGCACCCTGTCCTGGGTCTGTCAGCCCAGCGCCCGAAACGTTCTGCCCTGGATGGGCATGGGGAACCCCACCACGACCCTAATAGAGGATAAAGTGGAAGCTAATGAATGAATGAATGCATATATATATATATAGACAAGATATATATATATATATTATATTTATTATTATTATTATTTTTTTTTTTTTTTCCTGCAGTGTCTTTGGCCTCCAGCACTGTTGGACTGGCCGGTCAGGTGGTTCATACTGAGACCACTGAGGTGACCCTGGTCAGCGACCCAATCTTGGGATTTGGAATCCAGCTTCAGGGGGGAGTGTTCGCCACCGAAACCCTCACCTCCCCCCCACTTATCGCTTACATAGACCACGACAGCCCAGCAGAGAGGTGAGTTCTCGGCACCCGCCGCTCAATGTCATGTCATTTCATTTAATTAAACAGCAAAGCTGAATGTGTGAAATCAGAAATGTGTAATTGTTTGCGTTATCTGCGATCTGTCCTGTGGTAATGTTATCCTTCCTTTTTAATCTGAAACCTCATTGCTGTTATCTCCAATCTCGATCACATCCCAGACCCACGACGCTGCCATTGCATCACAATCTTATCTCCGGCAGCACGACTCTTTCCATCAAGTAATGGAACGATTCAACTTGATGCACTGCGGCACGGAGTTCCAGCCAGTTGTGGGTTGAGATGTGGGTTGAGATGTGGGTTTTGCTACAACAGAGGCCAAAGAACTTTGCTTTAATTGCCTGAGTGGGCTCGGTGCAGCTGGCAACCCAAATGAACAAGCACATGGAGTGGCTGACAGGATTCACGCCCCTACAGCAGAGTAATTAGCGAGTCCGAGCGACAGCTTTGGTATTAGCTTCTGTAATTGTAATCCTGTTGATAGACATGAACCTTTGAGTAATAAGAGGTCAAGAACAGGTTCTTATTTACTGTTGAACACAGAAAATGTCATGCTCTGAGAATAGATTCTGCTGAGTCAATACCTTTAAAAGCCTTTGATTAATCTAATCCAGTTCACAGGAGTTACAGGAAATGTTGTATCCTTCACTGTTGAACCGCAAGTCTCAACTGGTGGATCGCAGCCTGAAAAATGGGATACGGACATATAAAAATTTAAAAAAAGAAGAAAAATACAAAGAATTAAAAAATAATTGAATAAAAAAATAGTAATAATTAATGCTCATCTCATTTTGTACTTGTCTTTAATTTTGAAAATGAAGACGCAGAGAAAGACACGTGTCAGACGCATGCAGTTTTGTCGTTACCATGGCAACCACCATTCGTTTGCCAGTTACCCTGTGAAACGCAAATATATGCCGGAGTATTTAAAATGTGGATTTTGTCCATTGAAGACATTCATTCATTATCTTCCGCTTTATCCTCTATTAGGGTTACGGTGGGGTTCCCCATCCAGGGGAGAAGGTTTCGGGCGCTGGGCAGATACACCCAGAACAGGGCACCAATCCATCGCTGGGCACACATTCACGCACACAGACACGTACGCATACACACTCTATATGGGGCAATTTTGGAGAACTCACTTGACTTGATCCATGTTTTTGGACTGTGGGAGGAAACCAGAGAACCCGGAGGAAAACCACGCAGACACGGGGAGAACATGGAAACTCCACCCAGATGGGGATTCGAATCGAATTCCTAGTGCTGAGAGGAGAACGTGCTAACCACTAAGCCCCACATGAAGACAAAAAGTCTTAAAAAGATTTTTAAAGGCTATTTTTCAAAAACAAATTTGGTTTGTATTTAATAAAAGTGGTTTGTGAATTTAATTTAATGAGAACCTGGGAGTCCCGGGCAAAAACCAGTTAAGAACCCTTTTAAAGTATATAGACGTCATTAATGATTTTTGATGTCATGCAAACAATACCCAAAATAGTCAACGGATTGCCAATATGTCCGTTATCACTTTACCATAGTACCCCACCCTCATTATAGTTTTATATAGGTTTTCAAACGTTTCTTCTAAACCGAGCCCATTAGTCTACATCATATTCTCTGTATTCTGCTCTGTTGTGAAATATATCCAGATCAGGGGTCTTGCAGATTGGTGACCGAATCCTCTCCATCAATGGAATCCCCACCGAGGACAGCACACTGGAGGAAACCAACCAGCTGCTGCGAGACTCCAGCATTACCAGCAAAGTTACCTTGGAGATTGAATTTGATGTAGCAGGTAACAAGCCCCCTCGCAGAGCTCTCCACCCCATATCTGCAATGTGTTCTGCTTTGCACAGTTCTGTCTCTTTTTCTTATTTTAACGATTGCTTTCAGTGTAACCTATTTATTAAAGTCATTTTGTTTGTTGCAGAAGCTTACAAAATATGTTTTTTTTTATATTTTCTGTTGCTGGTTGGTGGTTTGCATCACTCATTTTCGGATGGCGTAGTGGTTCCATTTATATTTAGTCATTTAACGGACACTTGGATCCAAAGCGTCTTCCGGTATTTAAGGAGGAATCATTTACACTGCCTCATCCAAGTAGCTTTCAAGTCTAAATTTACATTCCTTTTTTTAATATTTTACACTATATGACACAAAACCTTTGTGTCTTTACGCTGGAATAGGATTAAAGTGTTAAATGTTGATGTTGCTTAAAGCTTCCTCCACCTCCCGCTCCAGGTTAACCTCTTTGAAGCTGTCATGACTTTCTGTGCAGTCTTAAAAGGGGACCCGCGGCGGCGTTGTTGTTGGGATCATGAATATTCTTTATTGATCTTAATGTTCCTACTTTTTTTGGGTTAAACATTGTAGCTTAATCAAAACGCCGACATGTTCTTGTCTTTGCACATCCGCGGAGATGTCTCTTACCCTCATTCCCCCGATTTCTATCCCTCAGAATCTGTTATCCCAAGCAGTGGCACCTTTCATGTGAAGCTACCAAAGAAGCCAGGTGTGGAGCTGGGGATAACCATCAGCTGTGAGTATCCCGGGGTTTTTATGCTCAAGTTCAAGCCATTTATTTATAGAGCTTTTTTACAACAGCACATTGTCACAAAGCGGCTTTACAGACAGAAAAGCCTTTAAACCCTTAAAGAGCAAGCCGAAGCGACAGTGGCAAGAGAAAACTCCGTTATGTTGTTATTTAAGGAAGAAACCTTGGGAGGACCAAGACTCGGTGGGGGACTCATCCTCCTTGAGCGGCCAGGCAGCAACAACAGTATTTAACAATTGTAAAAAAAAAAATCCATCCATCCATTATCTTCCACTTTATCCTATATCAGGGTCGCGGGGGGGTTCCCCATGCCCATCCAGGGGAGAACGTTTCAGGCGCTGGGCAGATAGACCCAGGACAGGACGCCAATCTATCGCTGGGCACACACTCACACACACAGACACACTCTATATGGGGCAATTTGGAGCACTCAATTGACTTGATCCACGTTTTTGGACTGTTTTTGGACTGTGGAGGAAACCGGAGAACCCGGAGGAAACCCACACGGACACGGGGAGAACATACAAACTCCTGGGTGTATCAGGCGCTTGCCAGATACACCCAGGACACCCAATCTTTCTATGTTCTGCCTGTGTCCACATGGGTGCTCTCATGGGTTCTTACTCTCAAACTCCAAAAGCATGGATTCATGGTCGATTGGCGGCTCCAAATGGCCCCATCAAATTTGCCCTCATATAGTGTGTATGTCTGTATGTCTGTGCCCAATGATAGATTGGCGCCCTGTCCTGGGTGTATCTGCCCAGCGCCCAAAACGTTCACCCCTGAATGGGCATGGGGACCCCCCCCCCCCCCAACCCCCCAGAAAATGAAGCTGAAGATAATGAGATGAGGTGCTGAGTAAGCTTCAGCAGTGCGTCAGCCCTGGTGTTTTGTTCACCTTTAACAGGTTCTATCTCTCTGTTCATTATCATTCTATGCAAACAGAGATTAAATATAGCAGTGCAATGATTTTGCTCTGCCTCCAGCTCCTCCAGGTTTCTCACATCCCCCTGAGGCCTTAATTGATTTGAAATGCTTATTTGCCTCAGTGGCTTAGGTTAAAAAAAAGCTAACTGAGGGCTTTGCTCGAAGCTTGTGCTAAGAAGCAAAGCGTTTGTTTTTGGCAGCATCGCAGACCTCTGTTAGAGCTACAGATGGTACTGGGAAATTAATTGGGCACGAACGCGGCTGGGTGACCCTTTGTGCTCTCTTTAAATGAAATATACTTGCCCCGGAAGTGTGATTTCATTCAATCTTCTAACGTTTAATCAGCGTTGGCTTCCGTTCTGCTAGATTTGGAAAGTAGCACGTCACGGGTTACGTGGTTATAATCTTCATCATCCTCAAACATCCATCCATCCATCCATTATCTTCCGCTTTATCCTATATTAGGGTCGCCAAGCCATTTCACCTTGGATTCAAGGTGAAATGGCTGCTCTAAATTGCCCCTATACAGTCTGTGTAAGTGACTGAGTCACTCACACAGACTCAGTGGAGGGGATCCAGGTTCGAATCCCGATCTGGACACAGTTTCCACGTTCATCTTGTGTCTGTGTGGGTTTCATCCCAATGTCTGAAAACATTGGATTCAAGGTCAAATGGCTGCTCTAAATTGCCCCTATACAGTCTGTGTGAGTGAGTGCATGCCCAGTTATGGATTGGCACCCTGTCCTGGATACCGTGGATGAACATTGGATTCAAGGTGAAATGGCTGCTTTAAATTGCCCCTATATAATAGGGGGGGTTCCCATGCCCATCCAGGGGAGAACGTTTCGGGCGCTGGGCAGATACACCCAGGACAGGACGCCAATCTATCACTGGGTACACACTCACTCACACAGACTCAGTGGAGGGGATCCAGGTTCGAATCCCGATCTGGACACAGTTTCCACGTCCACCTTGTGTCTGTGTGGGTTTCCTCCCAATGTCTAAAAACATTGGATTCAAGGTGAAATGGCTGCTCCAAATTCCCCCTATACAGTCTGTGTGAGTGAGTGCATGCCCAGTTATGGATTGGCACCCTGTCCTGGGGGTATTTCTGCACCTGCAAATGTTGGATACAGTGGATGAACATGGGATTCAAGGTGAAATGGCAGCTTTAAATTGCCCCTATATAATAGGGGGGGGGGGTTCCCATGCCCATCCAGGGGAGAACGTTTCGGGCGCTGGGCAGATACACTCAGGACAGGGTGCCAATCTATCGCTGGGCACACACTCACTCACACAGACTCAGTGGAGGGGATCCAGGTTCGAATCCCGATCTGGACACAGTTTCCACGTCCACCTTGTGTCTGTGTGGGTTTCCTCCCAATGTCTAAAAACATTGGATTCAAGGTGAAATGGCTGCTCCAAATTCCCCCTATACAGTCTGTGTGAGTGAGTGCATCCCCAGTTATGGATTGGCACCCTGTCCTGGGGGTATTTCTGCACCTGCAAACGTTGGATACCGTTTATGAACATAGGATTCAAGGTGAAATGGCTGCTTTAAATTGCCCCTATATAATAGGGGGGGGTTCCCATGCTCATCCATGGGAGAACGTTTCGGGCGCTGGACAGATACACCCAGGACAGGGTGCAAATCTATCACTGGGCACACACTCACTCACACATACACACACACACACACACTCTATATGGGGCAATTTGGAGAACTCAGTTGAGCTTGATCCATGTTTTTGGACTGTGGGAGGTTCCCCATGTCCAAAAACATTGGATTCAAGGTGAAATGGCTGCTCTAAATTGCCCCTATACAGTCTGTGTGAGTACCCTGTACCCTGTCCTAGGGGTATTTTCAGGGTGGATGAACATTGGATTAAAGGTGAAATGGAAATGCTTTTTAAATAATAGGGGGGGTTCCAGCGCATCCAGGGAGAGAACGTTTCGGGCACTGGGCAGATACACAGGAAAGGGCGCCAATCATCGCTGGGCACACACTCACTCCACACACACACTCTATATGGGGCAAATTGGAGGAAACTCCAACCACTAAGCCACCGTGCTTCCACAACCAAATCGATTTCCGTATGTTTTTGGACTGTGTAAGAATGGGTCTGTTGTAATTACTTAGCAAGCCACGTTCTAGTAAGGTCGTTTGAAGACGGAGACTCCCACGTCTAATATAATTGTGCTTCCTTTTTTTCACGAGTGGCTTTATCGCTGCATGGCTGCATGGTCAAGCAAAGATAATTAATTACCCCGGCAAATTAAATTCTCCTTTCATTTACTGTCCTCTGTGATGAAGTAATTAGTTTTCATTCTCCCACAAAATGAAGGTCTGACAGTGGAGTCAGAACTACAATAAAGTCATGCGAGTTAAAGGGAAGAGTGAGCCATCTGTTGGGAAATTAATGAAATCAGGATCATATAAATAGATATGTGACTAAATGATTTATTGGATTTAGGGATTATTCTCAAACTGACAGGCATTGTTTTAATTTGACCTCACATTATTCAAATTTAATTATCTACAGAACCCATCAGCCCTTCTTGCTCTATCGTCTATGTTCTCCACTTATCATATAGATGGACTTTGTAGTTTTATAATTACAGCCTTATTAATTAGTCCATCTATGTTCTGTTGGTTCTCTGTTCTCTGTTGGTCAGGAGCATCACAGAACAGTATCATTTGGGTGGTGGATTGTTTATTGTCAGTTCTGCAGTGACACTGTGAGGGGGTGTTTAGTGCAGCAGTGCTGCTGTAGTTTTATTTAAACACCTCAGTGACACTGCTGGGATAGGAATAATGCACCAACCCAATAGCTCCTGCTCTGTGGTGCTACTATTGGGGTTCTGACCATTAGAACAGAGTAAAGGGGACGTACACAGTATGTACAAACAGATGGACTACAGTCTGGAATTGTAGAACTACAAAGTCCATCTTTACAGAAAGTGGAACTGAGAATATGGACAATGGGGCAGAAAGGGGGTGTGTCCAAATTTCCGAGTGGAAGTATACATGGGGCACAGTGGTTTAGTGGTTAGCATGTTCTCCTCTCACCACTAGGGATTCCCGGTTTGTATCCCAATCTGGGTGGAGTTTGTTCTCCCCGTGTCCACATGGGTTTCCTCCGGGTTCTCCGGTTTCCTCCCACAGTCCAAAAACATGGATCAAGGTCAATTGTATTCTCCAAATTGACCCATATAGAGTGTGTTTGTGTGAATGAGTGTGTGCCCAGTGATAGATTGGCGCCCTGTCCTGGGTGTATCTGCCCAGCGCCCCTGGATGGGCATGGGGAACCCCCCCCCCCCCCCCCCCCCCCGCCCGCCACCCTAGTAGAGGATAAAGCGGAAGATAACGGATGGACATATATATATATATAGACACGTGGAGAACATGGAAACTCCACCCAGATGGGGATTCGAAGCGGGAATCCCTAGCGCTGAGAGGAGAACGTGCTAACCACTAAGCCACCGTGCCACCCTCATATATATATACCTGCTCATACCCATCCCTGCTCTCTGTCCTTCAAATGTTACACTTTTAGTAAACAACTGTCCACACAAGCTTTTAAATCATTACTGTTCTGACGTCTCCACCTCATGTCCATGACATAGAGTCCTTTTAAATGTGACACATTGCCAGCGCTGGACTTCCAGAGTTTCTAATCACATTTTAAAGAATCATTCTGCATGTGTAATATAAAAAAGTCATTTGGCAACCTGAATGGTTTTCCTCCAAATGATCTTATACTGTCTGGTCAGGTAATAATCAGTTAAACGCCTCGGTTAAGTGATTTATACTGTTTCCCAGGTCGTAAATTTTGCATAGATGCTTTTTGGGCTGTTGCTCCTCCTTCTGTTGCTGGCTCGTCGCCCAAAAGCCGTGTGTGTGTGAGAGAGAGAGAAGAAAGTGAAACAGGAATGAAAGGAGACAGCGAATGGCTGGCTGCACTGATGTTATTGTGTGCAACATGCTGAGGACACTGCAAACAAACCGCAGGGTCAGGATCTCACACAGACCTCAACCAGCTTTTTATTTATAGGGCGTTTTTTTCAAAATGCATAATGCCCTTTCGCTCGTATTTATTTATTTAGCCAGAGCCGTGAGACGGCAGGCAGGGACGACATCCAGACCACTTGTTTGCATCAAGTGGCATCGAGTGGCATCCATTAGTATTTCCACAAGGCCATTTAAACTGTACAGCGGTTATATTCATATTCATTGCTGAAATATAACACTGAATAGCAATAATCAGAAAAGTTTCTTATTTATGACACTGCAGGAAATGAGGGTCAATCGAGGTATAGGGTAAGATACCGGGATAGTCCCCATTAGGGATGGGATGATACAATTATTCCATTAGGGATGGGATGATACAATGGTACAATTATTGTCTAAGAAATCAAAAAAAAATGCTGATCTTATTCCCTATGTATTGTACCAGTCAAAAGTTTGGACACGCCCCCTTTCTTCTCCACTTATTGTCCATGTTCTCAGTTCCACTTACTGTAAAGATGGACTTTGTAGTTCTACAATTCCAGACTGTAGTCCATCTGTTTGTACATACTGTGTACGTCCCCTTTACTCTGTTCTAATGGTCAGAACCCCAATAGTAGCACCACAGAGCAGGGATTATTGGGTTGGTGCATTATTCCTATCCCTGCAGTGTCACTGAGGTGTTTAAATGAAACTACAGCAGCACTGCTGCACTAAACACCCCCTCACTGCATCAGTGTCACTGCAGAACTGACAATGTTCCACCACCCAAATGATACCTGTTCTGTGGTGCTCCTGACCAACCGAGAACAGAGAACCAACAGGGAACTAATAACAACAAAGAACTACAGTCCATCCATCTATACATCCATTATCTTCCACTTCATCCTCTAATAGGGTCGCAGGGGGCGTTCCCCATGCCCATCCAGGGGAGAAGGTTTTGGGCGCTGGGTGTGTGCCTATCTATCGCTGGGCACACACTCACTCACACAGACACACTCTATATGGGGCAATTTGGAGAATTCAATTGACCTCGATCCATGTTTTTGGACTGTGGGAGGAAACCGGAGAACCGGAGGAAACCCATGTGGACACGGGGAGAGCATGTAAACTCCACCCAGATTGGGATTCGAACCAGGAATCCCTAGTGCTGAGAGGAGAACATGCTAACCACTAAGCAACCATGCCTATCTTACCCATCCATCCATTATCTTCTGCTTTATCCTCCACTAGGGTCGTGGGGGGGGGGTTCCCCATGCCCATCCAGGGAGAACGTTTCGTGAGCTGGGCAGATACACCCAGGACAGGGCGCCAATCTATCACTGGACACACTCACTCACACAGACACACTCTATATGGGGCAATTTGGAGCATTCAATTGACCTTGATCCATGTTTTTGGACTGTGGGAGAGAACCAGAGGAAACCCATGTGGACACGGGGAGAACATGTAAACTCCACCCAGATTGGGATTCGAACCAGGAATCCCTAGCGCTGAGAGGAGAACATGCCAACCACTAAGCAACCATGCCTATCTTACCCATCCATCCATTATCTTCTGCTTTATCCTCCACTAGGGTCATGGGGGGGGGGGGTTCCCCATGCCCATCCAGGGAGAACGTTTCGTGAGCTGGGCAGATACACCCAGGACAGGGTGCCAATCTATCACTGGACACACACTCACTCACACTCATAAACACACTCTATATTCAATTGACCTTGATCCATGTTTTTGGACTGTGGGAGGAAACCAGAGAACCCGGAGGAAACCCACACGGACACGGGGAGAACATGGAAACTCCACCCAGATTGGGATTCCAACCGGGAATCCCTAGCACTGAGAGGAGAACATGCCAACCACTAAGCCGCCGTGCCTTTCAAGCTTTCAATAGATGTTCCATGTTCTTAAGGTATTTTAGGAAACCTGGTTCTGATAATGGTATGATTTTTCTTCAGTGAACAGGGAACATCTAACCAAAATTTATGGCCGGGTGCATGAACTTTGTCCCGTTGTTTATTTCCCGTCTACAATATCCTCTTGAAGAGTCGAGCAGCTTCGGAACGGTTCTCTCTGATCGACAGCCCCTGAGGCAATTTCTTCCGCTTGCTCTGTGGCAAAGGCTAGCACTCTAATCTACTACATCTAGATTGAATCATCACCATTTCTCAATTGAATCCGTCCCCTTCCCAGATCTATATTACCCTTCCACTCGGCTTCAACATCCATCTTTATCTGCGGCTGAAAAATGAGATGTTTTGTTTCCACCGTTTCAATCAGGCCTGTCTAAATTAGTATGATGCGGCAAATCATGTAACAATTTCCGCGCCCGTTCTCCGCTAGTGCACCCGGTAGACACATTTATTATCCGGGGAGTCACGGGTTCCGCTCGGCTTTCCTCCGCCACCTCTCATTTTTATGAGATTGGCTGGGGAGGTTCTCTGGAGGAACCATTCCCCAGTGGTGTTCCAGCCTTACTGCATTATCTTTAATACAAGACTTTCAACTGGAATTTCATCAAAGGAATTGAATATGGCGGCGGCTTAGTACTTAGCATGTTCTCCTCTCAGCACTAGGGATTCCCGGTTCGAATCCCAATCCGGGTGGAGTTTCCACATTCTCCCCGTGTCCGTGTGGGTTTCCTCTGGGTTCTCCGGTTTCCTCCCCAGTCCAAAAACATGGATCAAGTGAATTGAATTCTCAAAAATGCCCCATATAGAGTGTGTCTGTGTGAGTGAGTGTGTGCCCAGCGATGGATTGGCGCCCTGTCCTGGGTGTATCTGCCCAGCGCCCAAAACGTTCTCCCCTGGATGGGAATGGGAACCCCCCCCTATTATATAGGGGAGAAATGAATAAAATGAACTTGCATAGCCATTTCACCAGTGAATCCCATGTTCATCCACGGTATCCAAAACATTTCATGTGCAGAATAGGGGCAATACCCCCCTTGACAGGGTGCCAATCCATAACCATTACTGGGCACACACTTACTCACACAAACTGTATAGGGGCAATTTAGAGCAGCCATTTCATCTTGCATCCAATGTCCACCTTGTGTCTGTGTCCAACCCACACAGACACAAGGTGGACATGGAAACTGTGTCCAGATCGCGATTCGAACCTGGATCCCCTCCACTGAGAGGGGCCACCCACAGCTACCATCGTTAATTGTAATTAGTTGTATTATCTTCCACTTAATACTCTATTAGTGTGGAAGTGGTGGTGGTGGGGGGGGAACGTTTCAGGTGCTGGGCAGATCCACCCAGGACAGGGTGCCAATCCATCACTGGTCACACACTCACTCACACAGACTCAGTGGAGGGGATTCAGACTTACACAGACTATATAGGGGCAATTTAGAGCAGCCATTTCACCCTGAATCCAATGTTTTTAGACCATGGGAGGAAACCCACACAGACACAAGGAGAACATGGAAAGTGAATGGAGAACATGGACAGTGAATGCCACCGTGCCGCCCACAGCTGGAACCTGATAGCAGAACACAGTGGTTCCATCATTAGTTGTATCTTTAAGAATAAAACCTGGTTCTCGCTGTGTTATAAATGTCATGTTGACATGGGCTTCATCAGCAGCTCGTGTTAGATGCCATAATGATACGACTCCAAACCCATAATGTCCACGATGCGGTGGCGAGCCGCTGGACATGTTCCCTCAAAACAACATAATGACGCTGTCGGCAGGTTTGGGTTCTCATGGATGCCTATTATTTCTTTTCTCTCCTCAGCTCCATCCAACAGGAAGCCGGGAGATTCCCTCATCATCTCTGACATTAAGAAAGGCAGCGTGGCACACAGGTAGCTAAACTTTATTTCTGCATGCACTTTGATTATATTAATGAACCGGTGCATCCACCTTTCCACCTGCGGTTCAAATCTGTGGTTCTGTGTAAGGGACTCTGCCAGGAGACCATGGTAGGGAGAACGGTTGGTATGGAGTTTAACATGGTGATTTAATTCCATCCATCTCTTATCTAGGGTCGTGGGGGGGGGGTTCCCCATGCCCATCCAGGGGAGAATGTTTCGGGTGCTGGGCAGATAGACCCAGGACAGGGCGCCAATCTGTCCCTTGGCACACACTCACTCACACAGACACACTCTATATGGGGCAATTGGGAGAATTCAACTGATCTTGATCCATGTTTTTGGACTGTGGGAGGAAACCGGAGAACCCGGAGGAAACCCACACGGACACGGGGAGAACATGGAAACTCCACCCAGATTGGGATTCGAACCGGGAATCCCTAACGCTGAGAGGAGAACATGCCAACCACTAAGCCACCGTGCCACATGCTCCACTTATTGTCCATGTTCTCAGTTCCACTTTCTGTAAAGATGGACTTTGTAGTTCTACAATTTCAGACTGTAGTCCTTCTGTTTGTACATACTGTGTACTGTACGTCCCCTTTACTCTGTTCTAATGGTCAGAACCCCAATAGTAGCACCACAGAGCATCAGAGTATCATCGAGCTTGATCCATGGTTTTGGACTGTGGGAGGAAACCGGAGAACCCGGAGGAAACCCACACGGACACGGGGAGAACATGGAAACTCCACCCAGATTGGGATTCGAACCGGGAATCCCTAGCACTGAGAGGAGAACATGCTCACCACTAAGCCACCATGCCACATGCTCCACTTATTGTCCATGTTCTCAGTTCCACTTACTGTAAAGATGGACTTTGTAGTTCTACAATTTCAGACTGTAGTCCTTCTGTTTGTACATACTGTGTACTGTACGTCCCCTTTACTCTGTTCTAATGGTCAGAACCCAATAGTAGCACCACAGAGCATCAGAGTATCATCGAGCTTGATCCATGGTTTTGGACTGTGGGAGGAAACCGGAGAACCCGGAGGAAACCCACACGGACACGGGGAGAACATGGAAACTCCACCCAGATTGGGATTCGAACCGGGAATCCCTAGCACTGAGAGGAGAACGTGCCAACCACTAAGCCACCATGCCACATGCTCCACTTATTGTCCATGTTCTCAGTTCCACTTTCTGTAAAGATGGACTTTGTAGTTCTACATTTCCAGACTGTAGTCCTTCTGTTTGTACATACTGTGTACTGTACCTCCCCTTAACTCTGTTTTAATAGTCAGAACCCCAATAGTAGCACCACAGAGCATCAGAGTATCATCGAGCTTGATCCATGGTTTTGGACTGTGGGAGGAAACCGGAGAACCCGGAGGAAACCCACACGGACACGGGGAGAACACGGAAACTCCACCCAGATTGGGATTCGAACCGGGAATCCCTAGCGCTGAGAGGAGAACATGCTCACCACTAAGCCACCGTGCCACATGCTCCACTTATTGTCCATGTTCTCAGTTCCACTTTCTGTAAAGATGGACTTTGTAGTTCTACATTTCCAGACTGTAGTCCTTCTGTTTGTACATACTGTGTACTGTACGTCCCCTTAACTCTGTTCTAATAGTCAGAACCCCAATAGTAGCACCACAGAGCATCAGAGTATCATCGAGCTTGATCCATGGTTTTGGACTGTGGGAGGAAACCGGAGAACCCGGAGGAAACCCACACGGACACGGGGAGAACATGGAAACTCCACCCAGATTGGGATTCGAACCGGGAATCCCTAGCGCTGAGAGGAGAACATGCTCACCACTAAGCCACCGTGCCACATGCTCCACTTATTGTCCATGTTCTCAGTTCCACTTTCTGTAAAGATGGACTTTGTAGTTCTACATTTCCAGACTGTAGTCCATCTGTTTGTACATACTGTGTACTGTACGCCCCCTTTACTCTGTTCTAATGGTCAGAACCCCAATAGTAGCACCACAGAGCATCAGAGTATCATCCATGGTTTTGGACTGTGGGAGGAAACCGGAGAACCCGGACACACGGACACGGGGAGAACATGGAAACTCCACCCAGATTGGGATTCGAACCGGGAATCCCTAGCGCTGAGAGGAGAATCTGCTAACCACTTAGCCACAATGCTGCCCAGTGATTTAATTTAAGGTGATTTTACTAAAGTGGAGAACTGAGAACCGAGCGGTGGGTGCGCCTGCAGGACTCCATTCATGAATGAGGGGTATTCCTCTCTGCACATGCTAATGATGTACATCTGAGAGAGAGAGAGAGAGAGAGAGAGCAGCAGAACAAAGCAGGCGTACCTTTGTGTCGAGGTTCCGTTTCTCATTATTTGTGAATCCTCATTAATTGCTCTATATTCAGCGGTGATGCTCTAATTTGCTGCCCTGTTACATAATTCCTCATGTGTTGCTCTAATAACGACGCGCTAACGAGGATGAAGTGGGTTATGGGAAAGAAACCAAGTCGTTTCGTTCGACGGAAAGCCTTCCGTTCTGATGATGTAAGACTGTTTAGGTTTATCTGCATCAAATACTACCTTTAAAAGTACTAGTCAGTCACCAGCTGTGCAGGTTCTCCCACTTAAAACGATGAGAGCGGCCTGTAATGGACATCAGGGGTAGAACCTCAACTATGAGAGACAAAATGAGAAAAAAAAAATCTGAAAATCACAGTGTCTGATTTTTATTAGAATTTATTTGCAAATAATGAGGAAAATAAATATTTGGTAAAAAACAAAAATTAATCTCAATACTTTGTTGGCTGGCAGTATCCTTTGTTATATATTCATTCATTATCTCCCGCTTTATCCTCTATTAGGGTCGCGGTGGGGTTCCCCATGCCCATCCAGGGGAGAACATCTCGGGCGCTGGGCAGATAGACCCAGGACAGGGCGCCAATCCATCGCTGGGCACACACTCACTCTCACAGACACACTCTATATGGGGCAATTTAGAGAATTCAATTGACTTGATCCATGTTTTTGGACTGTGGGAGGAAACCGGAGAACCCGGAGAAAACCCACGCAGACACGGAGAGAACATGGAAACTCCACCCAGATGGGGATTCGAACCGGGAATCCCTAGCGCTGAGAGGCGAACGTGCTAACCACTAAGCCACCGTGCCGCCTTTTGTTATATATATCCTTATTTATATATAATATATATTATATATCCTTTGTTGGAGCCGGCACGGTGGCTTAGTGGTTCGCACGTTCGCCTCTCAGCGCTAGGGATTCCCGGTTCGAATCCCCATCTGGGTGGAGTTTCCATGTTCTCCCCGTGTCTGCATGGGTTTCCTCCGGGTTCTCCGGTTTCCTCCCACAGTCCAAAAACATGGATCAAGTCAATTGAATTCCCAAAATTGCCTCATATAGAGTGTGTCTGTGTGAGTGAGTGTGTGCCCAGCGATGGATTGGCGCCCTGTCCTGGGTGTATCTGCCCAGCACCCGAGACGTTCTCCCCTGGATGGGCATGGGGAACCCCACCGCGACCCTAATAGAGGATAAAGCGGGAGATAATGAATGAATGAAATGATGATGATATATATATATATATATATGGGCGGCACGGTGGCTTAGTGGTTAGCACGTTCACACCTCTCAGCGTTCTCCCTGTGTATGTGTGGGTTTCCTCCGGGATCTCTGGTTTCCTCCCACAGTCCAAAAACATGGATCAAGGTCAATTGAATTCTCCAAATTATTGAATACTCCAAACTATATATGTATATAATTCTGAGATAGCTGCTTCTTAATTAAAGGAAAGTGTTGGAGGCATTTGGGGAACTTTGACCCACCCACTTAATAAAAGACGGGTCTTGTGTGATGTATGGAGCTCTGTACGTGTCACGGCAACATGGTGAAACATGAGGAAGATGGAATGTATTGACTGCAGTGCGGTGACCACGGTTTGATTAATTCATTGAGGATATGGGGCGACATGGAGGCACAGTGATTACGTCAGTCTCTCAACCCGCAGGAAGCTCGTCTCGATTCCCGGACAGGGAGGACAGGGAGGACAGGGAGGACAGGGAGGACAGGGAGGACAGGGAGGACAGGGAGGACAGGGAGGACAGGGTCCTTTTTATGTAGAGGCTTCATGATCCTTTCATGCTTGCATGGATTTCCTGCAGGGACTCGTGCTGCTAGGTGAACTGGACATCTTTAATTGCCTCAGAGTGTAAAGCTCTGCCTGAGTGCGTCTGTCTGTCTGTCTGTCTGTCTGTCTGTCTGTCTGTCTGTCTGTCTGTCTGTCTGTCTGTCTGTCTGTCTGTCTGTCTGTCTGTCTGTCTGTCTGTCTGTCTGTCTGTCTGTCTGTCTGTCTGTCTGTCTGTCTGTCTGTCTGTCTGTCTGTCCTGTGACCGAGCCGTGACTTTTTCCATGTTTCTCTTTCATTTTTTCTAAAAGCACTGACATAGTTTCAGTATCATATAATCCTAATCATAATATATGGAATAATTAGCAATGAGGGCGACACGGTGGCTTAGTGGTTGGCATGTTCTCCTCTCAGCACTAGGGATTCCCGGTTCGAATCCCCATCTGGGTGGAGTTTCCATGTTCTCCCCGTGTCCGCGTGGGTTTCCTCCGGGTTCTCCAGTTTCCTCCCACAGTCAAAAAACATGTATCAAGACAATTCATTCATTCATTATCTCCCGCTTTATCCTCTATTAGGGTCGCGGTGGGGTTCCCCATGCCCATCCATGGGAGAACGTCTCGGGCGCTGGGCAGATACACCCAGGACAGGGCGCCAATCCATCGCTGGACACACACTCACACAGACACACTCTATGTGGGGCAATTTTTGAGAACTCAATTGACTTGATCCATGTTTTTGTACTGTGGGAGGAAACCGGAGAACCCGGAGGAAACCCACGCAGATACGGGAAGAACATGGAAACTTCACCCAGATGGGGATTCGAACCGGGAATCCCTAGTGCTGAGAGGCGAACGTGCTAACCACTTAGCCACCGTGCCGCTGGATCAAGACAATTGAGTTCACCAAATTGCCCCATATAGAGAGTGTTTGTGTGAGTGAGTGTGTGCCCAGTGATAGATTGGCACCCTGTCCTGGGTGTATCTGCCCAGCGCCCAAACGTTCTTCCCTGGATGGGCATGGGGAACCACCCTAATAGCAGGAGATAATGGATGGATGGATGGATGGATGCTTTATGCAGGGGAGGTACAGTGGCTTAGTGGTTGGCATGTTCTCCTCTCAGCACTAGGGATTCCCAGTTCGAATCCCAATCTGTGTGGAGTTTCCATGTTCTCCCCGTGTCCGCGTGGGTTTCCTCCGGGTTCTCCGGTTTCCTCCCACAGTCCAAAAACATTGATCAAGTCAATTGAGTTCTGCCCAGTATCTGCCCAGCGCCCGAAACGTTCTCCCCTGGATGGTCATGGAGAACCCTCCTTCGAACTTAATAGAGGATAAAGCAGAAGATAATGAATGGATGGAAGTTCAGCAAATACCCTGCATTGTCTTTTTTTGGATTATTGTATATTATTGTGTAATCAATATAATCCTTCTGTTTAGAACTGGAACGTTGGAACTGGGGGACAAACTTTTGGCCATAGACAACATTCGGCTAGACAACTGCTCCATGGAGGATGCTGTGCAGATCCTGCAGCAGTGTGAGGAACTCGTCAAACTGAAAATCCGGAAGGATGAGGATAACTCAGGTACTCCGGGGTTCTGTAACACCGCCGCTGCTCTGATGTTTTGATTTGCGCTGTCCTTTTCGCTCTCTTTCAGCGGGTGTGTATATCGGCATCCGAACACCACGCCGTGTTTTCGGGCTCAGCCGGAGCTCCCGCTGTGTTCCTCCACCCTCCACGGCCTTTTGTGCACACTGTCATTACCGCGGCGCAGCAAACCGCATGCTTCCTCTCATTCCTCTTTCCTCTTTAATGTTGCCATTGTGCACCTAGAGCAAATTAGTCTGATCTGCCCAATTAAATACTCATTGAATTAAAATAGTCAATTAAAACTCTTTGGAGTATTTCTTTCCTTTGATAGTAGTGACACCATTGTACTTGTTTACGTTATCATTATACTGGCTACCTGTTATTTCTTTTATTATTCATTCCTGAATGGTTGGAGACCGAGACATGGGCGGGAATTGTAATTGGACGACTGTTTTTTATTTATATAGCCGGTGTGGTTGGTCCTTCCATCCATTCCATCCATATCTTCCGCTTTATCCTATATTTGGGTCGCGGGGGGGTTCCCCATGCCCATCCAGGGGAGAACGTCTTGGGTGCTGGGCAGATACACCCAGGACAGGACGCCAATCTATCATTGGGCACACACTCACTCACTCACACAGATATACACACTCTATATGGGGCAATTTGGAGAACTCAATTGACTTGAGTCATGGTTTTGGACTGTGGGAGGAAACCGGAGAACCCGGAGGAAACCCACGTGGACACGGGGAGAACATGGAAACTCCACCCAGATTGGGATTCGAACTGGGAATCCCCAGCGCTGAGAGGAGAACATGCCAACCACTAAGCCACTGTACCTCCCCTGTATAAAGCATCCATCCATCCATCCATTATCTCCTGCTTTATACTCTACTAGTTATCTCTTGCCATTTCATTATTTCACCTTGAATCCATGTTTTTGAACTGTAACAGGAAACCGACAAACCCAGAGAAAAAAACACATGAGCACAAGATTGGGACCTAAGCACTAAGCCACTGACGGGGCAATTTAAAGCAGCCAATTCACCTTGGGATTCATGAATTCATCTCAAAATGGAAACTCTACCCAGATTGGGATTCAAACCTATATGTCCGCGAGAGGCAGACTTGCGCCTACCACGCCACCTAATGGTAAGAGGATCAGTTTCTAAAGGCTCTCATGAGCATACAGCATCTTTATCAATCGCAAAGGTCAACAGCCAACAAGTGAATCCAGACGTTCTCCCATTAGGCGAAAAATGAGTCAAGAGCGAAAGAGAACATTGCAAAGCCCATGGGTCATCCATTTCTTGTCCATCCAGCCCTTTAAGCATTCCCAATTTGGGTGGAGTTTCCATGTTCTCCCCGTGTCCGCGTGGGTTTCCTCTGGGTTCTCCGGTTTTCTCCCACAGTCCAAAAACATGGATCAAGAATCTTCCAAATTGCCCCATATAGAGTTCAAACTTATATGCCCAGTCCTGAGAGGCAGACACCTACCACGCCAGCTAATGATAAGAGGATGAATTTCTAAAGGCTCTCATGAGCATACAGCATCTCGAGCAATCGCAAAGGTCAATCGCAAAGGTCATTTTTACCCATTAAGTGAAAAATGAGAGTCAAAAGAGAAATAGAACATTGCAAAGCCCATGGGTCATCCATTTCTTGTCCATCCAGCCCTTTAAGCATTCTAATAAAGCGCACAAATCTACACAACCATACAGTAACACACTGTACTCCCAGAGCAGTCCAAAGATCAGGTCCATTTACAGAGAGGGCGGAGCCTGGCTTTTGAGGAGACTCGATTTGTCCTCTGGTGATGAGAAAGTGGTGGAAGCAGACCCAAGCCTCTCTCAGGATTTCCAAGGTTCGATTGGGTTCGAATCCCAATCTGGGTGGAGTTTCCATGTTCTCCCCATGTCCGCGTGGGTTTCCTCTGGGTTCTCCGGTTTTCTCCCACAGTCCAAAAACATGGATCAAGAATCTTCCAAATTGCCCCATATATGCCCAGTGCTGAGAGGCAGACACCTACCACGCCACCTAATGGTAAGAGGATGAATTTCTAAAGGCTCTCATGAGCATACAGCATCTCGAGCAATTTGAAAGGTCAACAAGTGAATCCAGACGTTCTCCCATTAGGCGAAAAATGAGAGTCAAAAGAGAAAGAGAACATTGCAAAGCCCATGGGTCATGTTTCCATGTTCTCCCCGTGTCCGTGTGGGTTTCCACCCACTGTCCAAAAACATGGATCAAGAATCTTCCAAATTGCCCCATATAGAGTTCAAACTTATATGCCCAGTGCTGAGAGGCAGACACCTACCACGCCACCTAATGGTAAGAGGATGAATTTCTAAAGGCTCTCATGAGCATACAGCATCTCGAGCAATTTGAAAGGTCAACAAGTGAATCCAGACGTTCTCCCATTAGGCGAAAAATGAGAGTCAAAAGAGAAAGAGAACATTGCAAAGCCCATGGGTCATGTTTCCATGTTCTCCCCGTGTCCGCGTGGGTTTCCACCCACTGTCCAAAAACATGGATCAAGAATCTTCCAAATTGCCCCATATAGAGTTCAAACTTATATGCCCAGTGCTGAGAGGCAGACGCCTACCACGCCACCTAATGATAAGAGGATGAATTTCTAAAGGCTCTCATGAGCATACAGCATCTCGATCAATTTGAAAGGTCAACAAGCCAATCCAGACGTGCTCCCATTAGGCGAAAAATGAGAGTCAAAAGAGAAAGAGAACATTGCAAAGCCCATGGGTCATCCATTTCTTGTCCATCCAGCCCTTTAAGCATTCTAATAAAGCACACAAATCTACACAACCATACAGTAACACACTGTACTCCCAGAGCAGTCCAAAGATCAGATCCATTTACAGAGAGGGCGGAGCCTGGCTTTTGAGGAGACTCGTTTTGTCCTCTGGTGATGAGAAAGTGGTGGAAGCAGACCCTTGATTACGCTCTGGAAATTTATCAAGGCTCTGACACAGTGAATATGGCTCTGGTGCTTATTAATGATTCATTCCTCCAGCAGCAGTTCAGCCTGCGAGGAAACTGTTACCCTACTTACCACTGCCTCCAGACCGTCGACGCCATGTCTAATGACGAATGCCCCAGTGCTTGATCAGCTCACCTGTGAACGGCGACATGGAGAAGTGTAGGGTTTATTATGGTGCCGTTTCAGAAGCCCCATTTAGAAAACGCTTTGCATGTGTTAAACTGGGGCAATTATTCTTCATGGGATTTTCTTCATGAATAAGACATACTGTTCCAGCGGAGATGCACAGACCACGAAATCTAGTGCTCTCTGAGAAGCCTGGTACAGCTGCTTTTTTTGCCTGCTTTGAAATGCCCCTGTGCCCATACCCTATCCATGGTGTATCTGCCCAGCGCCCAAAACGCTTTGAATTGCCCCTGTGCCCATACCCTATCCATGGTGTATCTGTCCAGCGCCCAAAACGCTTTGAAATGCCCCTGTGCCCATACCCTATCCATGGTGTATCTGTCCAGCGCCCAAAACGCTTTGAATTGCCCCTTCAGTGGCTTAGTGGTTTGCATGATCAAGGTTTGAATCTTGTGTTCATCTGTTTTTCTATGGGTTCTTCGGTTTCCTCTCGCAGTTCAAAAACATGAATTCAAGGTGAATTGGCTGCTTTAAATTGCCCCTACAGGGACTTAGTGGTGAGCATGCTGGGAATCCAGGTTTGAATTTCCATCTGGGTGGTTTCTATGTTCTCCTCATGTTAATTTGGGTTTCCACGAGGTTCTCCAGGTTTCCTCCCATGGATTCATGTCCTACATTGCCCCTATAGAAAGTGTGTGTGTGTGTGTGTGTGTGTGTCTGTGTGTGTGTGTGTGTGTGTGTCCATACCCAATCCATGGTGTATCTGCCCAGTGCCCAAAACGCTTTGAATTGCCCCTTCAGTGGCTTAGTGGTTTGCATGATCAAGGTTTGAATCTTGTGTTCATCTGTTTTTCTATGGGTTCTTCGGTTTCCTCTCGCAGTTCAAAAACATGGATTCAAGGTGAATTGGCTGCTTTAAATTGCCCCTACAGGGACTTAGTGGTGAGCATGCTGGGGATCCAGGTTTGAATTCCCATCTGGGTGGTTTCTATGTTCTCCTCATGTTAATTTGGGTTTCCACGAGGTTCTCCAGGTTTCCTCCCATGGATTCATGTCCTACATTGCCCCTAGAGAAAGTGTGTGTGTGTGTGTGTGTCCATACCCAATCCATGGTGTATCTGCCCAGTGCCCAAAACGCTTTGAATTGCCCCTTCAGTGGCTTAGTGGTTTGCATGATCAAGGTTTGAATCTTGTGTTCATCTGTTTTTCTATGGGTTCTTCGTTTCCTCTCGCAGTTCAAAAACATGGATTCAAGGTGAATTGGCTGCTTTAAATTGCCCCTACAGGGACTTAGTGGTGATCATGCTGGGGATCCAGGTTTGAATTCCCATCTGGGTGGTTTCTATGTTCTCCTCATGTTAATTTGGGTTTCCACGAGGTTCTCCAGATTTCCTCCCATGAATTCATGTCCTACATTGCCCTTATAGAAAGTGTGTGTGTGTGTGTGTGTGTGTGTGTGTGTGTGTGTGTGTGTGTGTGTGTCCATACCCAATCCATGGTGTATCTGCCCAGTGCCCAAAACGCTTTGAATTGCCCCTTCAGTGGCTTAGTGGTTTGCATGATCAAGGTTTGAATCTTGTGTTCATCTGTTTTTCTATGGGTTCTTCGGTTTCCTCTCGCAGTTCAAAAACATGGATTCAAGGTGAATTGGCTGCTTTAAATTGCCCCTACAGGGACTTAGTGGTGAGCATGCTGGGGATCTAGGTTTGAATTCCCATCTGGGTGGTTTCTATGTTCTCCTCATGTTAATTTGGGTTTCCACGAGGTTCTCCAGATTTCCTCCCATGAATTCATGTCCTACATTGCCCTTATAGAAAGTGTGTGTGTGTGTGTGTGTGTGTGTGTGTGTGTGTGTGTGTGTGTGTCCATACCCAATCCATGGTGTATCTGCCACGGGCCCAAAACGCTTTGAATTGCCCCTTCAGTGGCTTAGTGGTTTGCATGATCAAGGTTTGAATCTTGTGTTCATATGTTTTTCTATGGGTTCTTCGGTTTCCTCTCACAGTTCAAAAACATGGATTCAAGGTGAATTGGCTGCTTTGAATTAACCCTACAGGGGCTTATTGGTGAGCATGCTGGGGATCCATGAAATCCCATCTGGGTGGTTTCCATGTTCTCCTCGTGTTAATTTGGGTTTCCATGAGATTCTCCAGTTTTCCTCCCATGGATTCATGCCCTAAATTGCCCTTTCTAAATTGCCCCTATAGAACGTGTGTGTGTGTGTGTGTGTGTGTCCATACCCTATCCATGGTGTATCTACCCAGCGCCCAAAACGTTCTCCCCATATTGGCATTTGGACCCCCCCCCCCCTTCCGCAACCCTAGTCCTAGTCAAGGATTAAGGCAAAGATGATGAAATGTCATGAGAAATTGCCCCCATAAAATCTGCTTGTCTGTGTGACTGAGTGTATGCCCAGCTATGAATTCCCAGCACCCGAAACACCACCCAACCCCACCCCTCCCACCCCGCCCTAGTAGAGGATTAAGCAGAAGCTGACATCACCTCGAAGCGTTTAATATAACAGCTCTGCAGTTGAGCTCTGTTCTAATAGATCCAATTTGTGACTCCGTTAAAAAAAACCCTTCCCACCTTTAACGATGATCACTGCTCATTATGACGGAGTTCTGAATGGAGGCTTTGCTGTGCGGCGGTGATGAAGTCTGTCTCTGACGTTTCTGGGGCTTTGTGGAAGTGTGTGCTCGTCATGTCAGCATTCTAGTGTTTAGTGAACATGATGTCTTGGTACACGCATTTCCTTTTTTCTCATGTCTCTGTCAGAATACATAATTCTTTCCACAGCAGCCTTCTGCTACATTGGTAGGCTTTTAAAGACAGTCATGGCAATCTTTAGCTTCCTAACTAAGGGAGTGGTAGCTCAGTGGGATATCAATCTGAAGGTTGGGGGTTCAAATCCCAGGTCCACTGAAGATACCAGTGTGGGTCCTTGAGCAAGACCCTTAACCCTCATTGCCCCAGGGATGTTGTGATTAACCCTGTGTTCACCTTGTAAGTCGCTTTGGATAAAAGACCAAACGTAATGTAATGTATTGTTGTTATATATCATTTGTTGGCAGTAACAGAGGTCAAACGTTTTCTGTAAGGCTTCACAAGGTTGCCATACTGTTGCTGGTAGGTTGGCCCATTCCTCATATATATATATATATATATATATATATGGGGTGGCACGGTGGCTTAGTGGCTTAGCACGTTCTCCTCTCAGCACTAGGGATTCCCGTTCGAATCCCCATCTGGGTGGAGTTTCCATGTTCTCCCCGTGTCCGCGTGGGTTTCCTCCGGGTTCTCCGGTTTCCTCCCACAGTCCAAAAACATCAATCAAGTCAATTGAGTTCTCCAAATTGCCCCATATAGAGTGTGTTTGTGTGAGTGAGTGTGTGCCCAGTGATAGATTGGCGCCCTGTCATGGGTGTATCTGCCCAGCGCCCGAGACGTTCTCCCCTGGGCATGGGGAACCCCACTGCGAACCTACTAGAGGATAAAGCGGAAGATAATGAATGAATGAATATATATATGGGTCTATCTATCGCTGGGCACACACTCACTCAGACTCACTCTATATGGGGCAATTTGGAGAATTCAATTGACTTGATCCCTGTTTTTGGACTGTGGGAGGAAACCGGAGAACCCGGAGGTAACCCACGTGGACACGGGGAGAACATGGAAACTCCACCCAGATTGGGATTCGAACTGGGAATCCCTAGTGCGGAGAGGAGAACATGCCAACCACTATGCCACCGTGTCGCCTCACTTCCGAGTCCACCTCCGTGAATTCGATTCTTTTTGAATTAAAAGCTTCTAAATGACCCAATGTAATGTAAATGTAACTGTGTGACTTGCAGTGCTCTGACTTCTCTGTATTTCCCAATATGGATTGATTTCATATTCATATCAATCCTCCATTTCCCCAATTTCACATCCCCCCCTCCGTTTTATTTCCTTTTAATATTCTACTATTGTTAATAATGTAGGCTTTTTATCCCAATGCATCCATCCCTAATTTCCTCGCCTGCCCCCCCCCTCCCAATCCCCTCCGACTCTCTCTCTGTCCGTTGTTGTGAGAGCTGTCTTCGTTCTGCTCTCTGCCCCTCTGTGAGGTGTCCCGCGTCTAGGCCGTGTTGATATGGACGCCCGTGTGCTGTTGGCCTGTGTTGCAGACGAGCAAGAGAACTCCGGTGCCATCATCTACACCGTGGAACTGAAGCGCTATGGCGGCCCCCTGGGCATCACCATCTCGGGCACCGAGGAGCCCTTCGACCCCATCATCATTTCCAGCCTCACTAAGGGTGGCCTGGCTGAGAGGTATTCCTTATTATAAATTGGTACTTAGGTGACAAAGTGATCTATTTTGCCTCCTGTGCTTTTAGGAATTGATACACACACATACACACACACACACACACACTTACACATATATACACACACTAGTGAAGTAGCAATATCATAAAACACAATTTATAAACAACAGCCGCAACAGGCTTACTTCTCATCGGGAATCGGCTCACTGTTTATATTAATCTGTATTTTAAATGTATTTTATATGTACCCAACCTCTACTTGGGTTGCTCCCCCCGCGACCCGAACCCCGGACAAGCGGAGGATACGGGATGGATGGATTTTATGATCAATTATGAAATATTAATTTATTCATATATTATTATTTATTTATTAGGAGAAAAATGTTAATTTATTTATTTAGTGCTTTTCTCAGGATTTCCGGTTCGAATCCCAATCTGGGTGGAGTTTCCATGTTCTCCCCGTGTCCGCGTGGGTTTCCACCGGGTTCTCCGGTTTCCTCCCACAGTCCAAAAACATGGATCAAGGTCAATTGAATTCTCCAAATTGCCCCATATAGAGTGTGTTTATGTGAGTGAGTGCGATCCCCGACCCTTGGATAAAGTGGAAGATAATGGATGGATGGTTGGATGTTTTTCTCAGTATTAATTATCTATCTATTATTACTATTACTATAAAATTTTAGTTAGTTATTTCGGTTCTCTATGTCCACCTTCAACCTATAGATTTAAGTCTCTTGGATGTTGGTTTTGTGTTGGTCTTAGTGTGTATATTGGACCATTAATATTTAAATAAAATATTGAATAAATAAATGTATTGTATGCCACACATTAATGGTATACAATGGTGTGTGTTATTGTCAATAATGTCACGGCTGGACAAATGGCTCAGCCAATCAGATTCACGGACCGGGACTACCCATTTAGTATATGGGTGTGGTAGCTCAGTGGTTAGGGCGTTGGGCTATCAATCTGAAGGTTGGGGGTTCAAATCCCAGGTCCACTGAAGTTTCCAATGTGGGTCCTTGAGTAAGACCCTCAACCCTCATTGCTCCAGGGATGTTGTGATGAACCCTGTGCTCACCTTGTAAGTCGCTTTGGATAAAAGCGTCCAATAAATGACCAAATGTAAGAATAAGATAATTTACCCATTGGACGCTGTATGGGCTTGGATAGGAAGCTCTATGTGTATAACCATAGTGTTTTATGTATAGAACCGGGGCCATCCATGTTGGTGATCGCATTCTGGCCATCAACAATAACAGCCTGAAGGGAAAACCACTAAGTGAAGCTATCCATCTGCTGCAGATGGCTGGAGAGTCTGTTACACTGAAAATCAAGAAACAGGGAGAGTGTGAGTATTTCATTTTATACATCCTTATAACGTCATTCAGTCCTGTGTGTGTGTGTGTGTGTGTGTGTGTGTGTGTGTGTGTGTGTGTTAATGGCTATACAGACTACATATGCTTTTAAAACACATTGACCTAGATACACAAATAAAATTAGGTTTTTCATATAAGGACAAAGTAAACAGGCTTTTTATTTATTTTTGTTCCGTGTGAGTTCCGCCAATTGGTACAAAGTTCCGGCTGCTGGCATTTTACGTATTTTTTTTTTAATGTCGTCATGACGATGTTGAGGCACTAAATGTTGAGGCACAAAATGTTGAGGCACAAAACTAATTATCAGTAATTTCCATGTTCTCCCTCCGTCTATGTGTGTTTCTCCAGGTTCTCCAGTTTACTTATAACCATGTATTCAGGTGAATTGGCTACTCGAAATTGCCCCTATATAATGTGTCTGTGCCCAGTGATGAATTGGCACCCTATCCTTTCTGTATCTACCCAGCGCCCAAATCCCCCCCTTTACTTGCATGGAGAAACCCCGATGTGGGAGGAGTCTCCATGTTCTCCCTCTGTCTGTTTGAGTTCTTTCCATGTTCTCCGGTTTACTTCCACAGTTCCAAAACATATATTCAGGGTGAATTGGCTACTCGAAATTGCCCCCATATAGTGTATATGTGGGTCTGTGCCCAGCAATGAATCGGCGCCCTATCCTGGCTGTATCTGCCCAGCGCGCAAAGCTCCCCCCCCCCCGCAACTTAAGAGGAAGATGATGGATGGATGGAAATATTTCTATTATAGATACACCCAGGACAGGGTACCAATCTATCGCTGGGCACACACTCACTCACACAGACACACTCTATATGGGGCAATTTGGAGAGTTCAATTGACTTGATCCATGTTTTTGGACTGTGGGAGGAAACCGGAGAACTCGGAGGAAACCCACGCAGACACGGGGAGAACATGGAAACTCCACCCAGATGGGGATTCAAACCGGGAATCCCTAGTGCTGAGAGGAGAACATGCTAACCACTAAGCCACCCTAAGGATTTTAATGCAAATCTTAATTTCCATGTTGATTGGGTTATCCAAGCAAAACTCTTCACATTCCAGAGGCGGCATTAAGCGTCAGCATTAATCAAAACAGCAATACATCAGACAAGTCCCTAAGAGTGTGGCAGGTTCCCATCCCCTCAGCGTGTGTAGAGTTTATAGTGGTACCTCCTGTATGGAGTCTTTATTGCGGCATTAATTCAGCCTGAGGTAAAGGTGCTGTCTGAAAACGCCCAGCTTCCACCGACGGAGTCGTCTTTCCCATTATGCAAATCCTTCATTCTGTATTTAATGTCCTACATTTGGACCATGCGGTGTATGAACATCTTTCTTAATTTGGTCTGAAACATCTAAAAAGCGGACGGCACGGAGGCTTAGTGGTTAGCACATTCGCCTCTCAGCACTAGGGATTCCCGGTTCGAATCCCGACCTAGGTGGAGTTTCCATGTTCTCCCCTTGTCCGCATGGGTTTCCTCCTGGTTCTCCGTTTTCCTCCCACAGTCCAAAAACATGGATCAAGTCAATTGAGTTCTCCAAATTGCCCCATATAGAGTGTGTTTGTGTGAGTGTGTGCCCATTAATAGATTGGCGCCCTGTCCTGGGTGTATCTGCCCAGCACCCGAAAGGTTCTCCCCTGGATGGGCATGAGGAACCCCCCCGCGACCCTAATATAGGATAAAGTGGAAGATAATGGATGAATAAACATCGAAAAAGCGGGTAACATGGTGGCTTAGTGGTTAGCATGTTCTCCCCTCAGCTCTAGGGATTCCCGGTTCGAATCCCAATCTGGGTGGAGTTTCCATGTTCTCCCCGTGTCCGTGTGGGTATCCTCCGGGTTCTCCGTTTCCTCCCACAGTCCAAAAACATGGATCAAGTCAATTGAGTTCTCCAAATTGCCCCATATTGAGTGTGTGAGTGTGTGCCCAGTGATAGATTGGCGCCCTGTCCTGGGTGTACTGCCCAGCGCCCGAAAGGTTCTCCCCTGGATGGGCATGAGGAACCCCCCCGTGACCCTAATATAGGATAAAGTGGAAGATAATGGATGAATAAACATCGAAAAAGCGGGCAACATGGTGGCTTAGTGGTTAGCATGTTCTCCCCTCAGCTCTAGGGATTCCCGGTTCGAATCCCAATCTGGGTGGAGTTTCCATGTTCTCCCCTTGTCCGCGTGGGTTTCCTCCGGGTTCTCCGGTTTCCTCCCACAGTCCAAAAACATGGATCAAGTCAATTGAGTTCTCCAAATTGCCCCATATAGACTGTGTCTGTGTGAGTGAGTGTGTGCCCAGTGATAGATTGGCGTCCTGTCCTGGGTGTATCTGCCCAGCGCCCGAAAGGTTCTCCCCTGGATGGGCATGGGGAACCCCACCGCGACTCTAATAGAGGATAAAGCGGAAGATAATGAATGAATGACTGAACATCTAAAAAGCTAAAACAGCCGGATTTTGGACTTTAATTGGGGTTTAAATGCAGCACCGCTTCGGTGTGTGATTCATATCGCCTGCGCAGACTTTGTGGTGAGTCACTGGATGAACACTGATTTTAAAATAACGAAGTGCCTTTTACTCATTAACCCTCAGTGGTGAGTCCTAAGCAGCCGTCGGTGCCCGGTCATCTGGGAGAATTCAGCGATGTTGAGGATGAAAACCAAAGTTCCCAGAAGACGGGGAAGTTCTCAGACATCTACTCCACCACCATCCCCTCTGTGGACAGCGCTGTCGAGTCCTGGGACGGATCTGCCATCGATGCCACCTTCAACACTCAAGGTAGGACGGGTTTATCACAAATTAATACATTCATTTATTATCACCTGCTTTATCCTCTATTAGGGTCGCGGGGGGGTTCCCCATGCCCATCCAGGGGAGAACGTCTCGGGCGCTGGGCAGATACACCCAGGACAGGGCGCCAATCCATCGCTGGGCACACACTCTATATGGGGCAATTTGGAGAACTCAATTAACTTGATCCATGTTTTTGGACTGTGGGAGGAAACCGGAGAACCCGGAGGAAACCCACGCGGACATGGGGAGAACATGGAAACTCCACCCAGATGGGGATTCGAACCGGGAATCCCAATCTGGATGGAGTTTCCATGTTCTCTCTGTGTCCACGTGGGTTTCCTCCGGGTTCCCCGGTTTCCTCCCAACTCTGTCCATTCGAATCCCGATCTGGATGGAGTTACAATGTTCTCCCCGTGTCCCACGGGTTTTCTTTGGGTTCTCAGGTTTCCTTCCACACTCCAAGAACATGGATTCAGGGTAAAAGGGCTGATCTAAATTGGCCCTATCTAAACTGCCCCTGGATGGATCAGGTTTATCGGAAATTAATACAGAGCAAGAAATTAGTACATTGTTAAAGGGGTGGCACGGTGGTGTAGTGGTCAACCCATCTGCCTCTGAGCAGGGAATCCAGGTTCGAATCCCAATCTGGATGGAGTTACAATGTTCTCCTCATGTCCCACTGGTTTTCTTTTGGTTCTCTGGTTTCCTTCCACACTCCAAGAACATGGATTCAGGGTAAAAGGGCTGCTCTATGAATAAATCCCCACTGCTGGTGGACGTTCCTGAATTTCCTTAAATTTACAGTCTGTCAGTCTGTCTCTCAGTCTGTCTGTCTGTCTGTCTGTCTGTCTGTCAGTCTGTCAGTCTGTGTTCTCATAACACCCGTGTCGAGCGGCACAATTGAAAAATCTCTTACAGAGCAGAGAGGATATTAAACGTCATGAGAATGTAGACGTGCCGCAAACTCTCCTCATAACCCATCTCGGTTCTTTAAGGTGAGAAAGTGAACGGGAGAGAGTGGGGTCAGCCTCGAGGATGTGTATGTCAGCAGGACAGGATGAGATTTACGACCTCTGGAAGTGAAAATAGATTGAATGTGACACTCGATCGTTAAGGGGAAGGTTAAGGCTTCTGTGGGCGGTGGAAGAACCGGATGATGGGTTCTCCTCTAAACAGCTCATGGATACCAATGAGGGAAACGAATGTGTTGCAGGAGTTCCTGCAATGTTCCGTAACAAACAGACAAACAGTCCACAAATTGAACTGGGTTCTGTTAACGTTGAACACGGAGAACATCATTTATCAGGGATGAATGTCCATCCATCCATTATCTTCTACTTTATTCTCTACTAGGGTAGTGGGGGGGGTTCCCCATGCCCATCCAAGGGAGAACGTTTCGGGCGCTGGGCAGATACACCCAGGACAGGGTGATAGTGGTGATTTAGAGCTGCCAATTCACCTTAAATCCATGTTTTTGGACTGTGGGAGGAAACCGGAGAACCCAGAGGAAACCCATGTGGACATGGGGAGAACATGGAAACTCCACACAGATTGGGATTCAAACCTGGATCCCCAGAACTGAGAGGCTGATGTGCTAACCACTAAACCACCATGCCGTCCAGTGGGGTTTCTCCATCCCTCCATTATCCTCCACTTAATCCTCTACTAGGGTCGGGGGGGGGGGTTCCTCATGCCCATCCAGGGGAGAACGTTTCGGGCGCTGAGCAGATACACCCAGGACAGGACGCCAATCTATCGCTGGACACACACTCACTCACACAGATACACTCTATATGGGGCAATTTGGAGAATTCTATTGACTAGGGGTGTATTCAACTACAGATTTTCGTAGTCGAATCTGATTCGTCAGATTTTCCCTATAGTCGACTGATAGTCGAATCAGTTAAAATTTCACCACAAGATGGCGCTATAAGCATAGTTTTAAAAAAATATTTTGTTTTTTAATTTTTAATTGTTTTTCTAACAAAAGAAAACCTTTTTTTTTTTGTTTTTCTTTTTTTTTTCTAGAAATTATGATCATTGTATTTGACAAAAGGCTATATATATAACGAAAACAAAGACATTTCATGTAAAAACTAATGCTTAGCAGCAGCCATGGGCACCCCCATGTGGTCAAAATGGTACATTCGACTATGAGGTTCATAGTCGACTACGGTTCTCCGAATCGAATCGTCGAATCAGCGAATATTGCAGCTCACCCCTACTATTGACCCTGATCCATGTTTTTGGACTGTGGGAGCAAACCGGAGAACCCGGAGGAAACCCACAAGGACACGGTGAGAACATGGAAACCAGATTGGGAAACCAGATTCGAACCTTGATCCCCAGCACTAAGAGGCAGACGTGCTAACCACTACGCCACCATGCCGCCCATTGGGGATAATCCATGTGCATGTAAAGTCCCGTTTAAAGTTAAGTGTTATTCATTTACATATTGTAATTGAAAACAACTCCTGCAATCAGTGCGAAAATACCATTTAGTTGATTATGAATATTTTCCAGAACGAATGACTATAGAACAAGCGAGCGGGTATGCAAATGCACTCGGAATGCTAAATGAACTCAATCCATAATCCTACCCCCCAATCCATTCACCTAACATGTTTGAAAAAAGGTTCTCGCTCAAGAACGCCGGCGCTCACCACGAGGACGCAGCCTTTAGCGTGAGAGCTCTAATGCAACGAGTTGCTGTTGATTTACTGATCCCAGCTTCACGCTTTCTCTTTTTCAGTTTAATGCAACAACAGATGGCTCGGAATGAAATTGCGTTCTGCAGTACGGATTCGAGCGCATTACGCATAATGGAAAAAGCCGTACTTACAGTTTTTAATAATGCATGTTGTGTTCGTTTGTACCATTTGGGAACATGCGGGAACGTTTGGGATTTTATTTTGTTGCTTAACAGCACACATGAGGATTTTTCGAGTGCTGGGACAGGCCTCATTAACATACTGTATTAACTATAGTTGGCGGGTGTAGGTGCCAGTCCTTTTATATCTCAAATCTTATATAGACTGTACATGACCATTAGCAAAACCTTCTGTATGTGTGTTCCATCTAGGGGCAATATTGCAATATTCGCTGATTCGACGATTCGATTCGGAGAACCGTAGTCGACTATGAACCTCATAGTCGAATGTACCATTTTGACCACATGGGGGTGCCCATGGCTGCTGCTAAGCATTAGTTTTTACATGAAATGTCTTTGTTTTCGTTATATATATATATATAGCCTTTTGTCAAATAAAATCATCCTAATTTCTGTTAATATTTTTTTTAAATGATGTGTGCGCTTTAACAATAGTTAATACATTAATAAAACATTAATAAAGCAAGTAAAATATAAAAAAAATATATTTTTTAAAAACCACGCTTATAGCGCCATCTTGTGGTGAAATTTTAACTGATTCGAGTATAGGGTCAGTCTGTCGAGTATAACTGATCAGTGGACTATAGGGAAAATCTGACGAATCAGATTCAACTATGAAAATCCTTAGTTGAAGACACCCCTAGTTCCATCCATCCTCTACTAGGGTCGCGAGGGGTTTCCCCATGCCCATCCAGGGAGGACGTTTCAGGCGCTGGGCAGATAGACCCAGGACAGGATGCCAATCTATCACTGGACACACACTCACTCACACAAAAACACTCTATATGGGGCAATTTGGAGACTTCATTTGACCTTGATCCATGTTTTTGGACTGTGGGAGGAAACCGGAGAACCCGAAGGAAACCCATGTGGACACGGGGAGAACTTTGAAACTCCACCCAGATTGGGATTCGAACCGGGAATCCCCAGCACTGAGAGGAGAACATGCTAACCACTAAGCCACCATGCCGCCCGATTTATAAATACATCAATTAAAAACAAAATCGTCTTCCACAACGTAATCTAGCCCTGTTTTTAAAGTGAACGCTGGTTGCTGAGTAACAGGATACCGGTTTCTCTACCAATCAAACATTGCTATCTAGTGGCTATAGTATAGAACGCAATTTATAAACAACAGTTGAAATAAGCTTTTTGCTCATCGCGAACCGGCTCGCTGTTAATATTAATATGTATTTAATGATTTAAAATAATGTATTGTATATCACGCATTGATACGAATGTGAAGCGCTTGGACGTGTATGTTATCGTCAATAATGTCAACGGCTCAGCCAATCAGATTTAAAGACCAGAAGTAGCCATTTTATAATTATTTTTATCCATCCGTCCATTATCTTCTGCTTTATCCTATATTAGGGTCGTGGGGGGGAAGTGGTTCCCCATGCCCATCCATGGGAGAACGTTTCGGGCGCTGGGCAGATACACCCAGGACAGGGCGCCAATCCATCGCTGGGCACACACTCAAATACACTCTATATGGGGCAATTTAGAGAACTCAATTAACTTGATCCATGTTTTTGAACTGTGGGAGGAAACCGGAGAACCCGGAGGAAACCCACGCGGACACGGGGAGAACTTGGAAACTCCACCCAGATGGGGATTCGAACCGGGAATCCCTAGCGCTGAGAGGAGAACGTGCTAATCACTAAACCACCGTGCCGCCCTTCCATTTATAATTACTTTTATAATTCCATCCATTATCTTCTGCTTTATCCTCTATTAGGGACGTGGGGGGGGGGGTTCCCCATGCCCATCCAGGGGAGAACGTTTCGGGCGCTTGGCAGATACACCCAGGACAGGGCGCCAATCCATCGCTGGGCACACTCACTCACACAGACATACACACTCTATATGGGGCGATTTGGAGAACTCAATTGACTTGATCCATGGTTTTGGGACTGTGGGAGGAAACCGGAGAACCTGGAGGTAACCCACGCAGACACGGGGAGAACATGGAAACTCCAGCCAGATGGGGATTCGAACCGGGAATCCATAGTGCTGAGAGGCGAACGTGCCAACCACTAAGCCACCGTGCCGCCTTAATTCTTTTTAATTGTCCGTTTTTAAAGGAGTGTCATTTGTAATGTAATGTAATGTAAATTTGTTCTCCATCCTAAAACTTAGTCTAAATCTAAGTAAGAGCAGGAGCAGGAGGTACAAATGCCGGAGAGTTTTCGGTCTGTCAGGATGATCCCTGTTCTATTCTGAGCGAGGATCATTGGGAGTGACTTTAAAGAACATTTTAAAGCTAGAGTAAATCCTTTCAGTCACTGAGATTTAAAGGAACTCGCCGACATATTCGGCTTAATCTCTGTCCCCCACACCTGAAGTGTATGATAACCACGGTCTGCCTTTTTAACAGATCTCCTCATCCTGAGCAGTGAACAGATTACCAGCCGAAACTCATTTATCGTAAAAGCCTGAGGAGAGCTGTGATAAAAATACTACTATACAGACGGCGCAATTCCACAGCCCTGAAACGAGGATGCATTTACAGTAGCAGTCTGTACACAGGTTTGGACACGCCCCCTTCCTGCACTATTGCCTGTTTCCTCCACTTACCATATAGATGGACTTTGTAGTTTTACAATTACAGCCTGTAGTCCATCTGTTTTCTGTTGGTTTTCTGTTCTCTGTTGGTCGGAGCATCACAGAACAGGTATCATTTGGGTGGTGGATTGTTTATTGTCAGTTCTGCAGTGACACTGTGAGGGGGGTGAGGGGGTATTTAGTGCAGCAGTGCTGCTGTAGTTTCATTTAAACACCTCAGTGACACTGCTGGGATAGGAATAATACACCAACCCAATAATCCCTGCTTTGTGGTGCTACTATTGGGGTTCTGACCATTAGAACACAGTAAAGGGGACGTACACAGTATGTACAAACAGATGGACTACAGGCTGGAATTGTAGAACTACAAAGTCCAGCTTTACAGTAAGTGGAACTGAGAACATAGAGAATAAGTAGAGCAAAAAGGGGGCGTGTCCAAACTTTTGACTGATACTGTATATCCAATAAAAAAGAACCAAATTACCAAACCTCGATCAGAACCTGAGGGACTTAAGGATTCATTAATGCATTTCATTCATTATCTTCCACTTAATCAACCATATTTTTGGACTGTGGGAGGAAACCGGAGAACCCGGAGGAAACCCACGCGGACATGGGGAGAACATGGAAACTCCACCCAGATTGGGATTCGAACCGCAGATCCCTAGTGCTGAGAGGAGAACATGCTAACCACTAAGCCACCGTGCTTTAGAACTTAAAGATGTTAGACTTATATATTTTTTGGAAATCATTCTAAACGCCAACGGCACGGTGGCTTAGTGGTTGGCATGTTCTCCTCTCAGCGCTAGGGATTCCCGGTTGGAATCCCAATCTGGGTGGAGTTTCCATGTTCTCCCCGTGTCGGCGTGGGTTTCCTCTGGGTTCTCCGGTTTCCTCCCACAGTCCAAAAATATGGATCAAGTCAATTGAATTCTCAAAATTGCCCCATATAGAGTGTGTCTGTGTGAGTGAGTGTGTGCCCAGCGATGGATTGGCACCCTGTCCTGGGTGTATCTGCCCAGCGCCTGAAACGTTCTCCCCTGGATGGGCATGGGGAACCCCACCGCGACCCTAATAGAGGATAAAGTGGGAGATAATGAATGAATGAATTCTAAACGCCGGCGGCACGGTGGCTTAGTGGTTGGCATGTTCTCCTCTCAGCACTAGGGATTCCCGGTTCGAATCCCCATCTGGGTGGAGTTTCCATGTTCTCGCCGAGTCCCCGTGGGTTTCCTCCGGGTTCTCCGGTTTCCTCCCACAGTCCAAAAATATGGATCAAGTCAATTGAATTCTCAAAATTGCCCCATATAGAGTGTGTCTGTGGGAGTGAGTGTGCCCCAAGCAATAGATTGGCGCCCTGTCCTGGGTGTATCTACCCAGCGCCCGAGACGTTCTCCCCTGGATGGGCATGGGGAACCCCCCGCGACCCTAATAAAGGATAAAGCGGAAGATAATGGATGACTGCATCTCTGTACTCTGTATCTCATGTATTTGAATCTGTGTTTCAGCCCCACCCGGCTTCCAGGCATCAGGTTACAGTTTTCACAGCCATGAATGGAGGAACGCCAAAGCAAGTCGGGGCAGCGTGTCGCCAGGCAGCATCAGCCATCAGAAGAGCACGGTTCTGCAGGACCTGGGCCTCAGCGACGACGAGTGGGACAAACCAACTGCTAGTGGGTAGGTATCGTTTCTCCATTAGAGCACTCATTGCAATCTTTTTCCTCGATTATCAATTAATACAGCCGTTCAGTTGGAAATATATCTTTATTTAACATGCTGACACCGAACCACAGTATATAACCAGTAATTTAATGCTTATATAATGCATGTTATCATGCTGGCTGGCTGGTGGATGTAAGAAAGGTACATAAAAATGCAGCTTTGTAATTATATATTACGTTTATTCCCTCTTAATACTAATGTTCTGTATAAGGCTGGTATCTCCATCCACCATATGGCTCGTAAATTGCACTTTCCAAAGCCTTTTGGTTGTAAACGTCATTTTAGCCTCAGCATCATGACTTCCTAAACTTCTAAAACACAAATAACAGGGCTTAATATTTCAAATAAGCCAAAATACGATCAACTTTTTCCATGTACGTCCACATGTTGACCACTATGCTGTTTGGCGTCAACGATGTGGCGCTTTTATAGTAATCATAACACTATTTGTCTCCTTTCACACAGATTCTAGCATCACAGGCTTCATTTATTCAAATCCCCCAAGCAGCAGTAGCAGATATTAAGTGTTAACATGTGTTTATATCATCGTTCATATATTTTTCATCCGGCCTCCTTCTGAGTCGCCCCTCTGTTCGGGTGATATTAACAATATGGTTGTTGCAACATCTGTGAAATAATAAGAGCGAAAACAAATAAGATTCCTAAAGGAAATTAGTTGTCTGGAGCACAGCAGGAAAAATAATTAACCGTTATGTAAATCAGTATATAAAATTCCGGGAGTTCCGGGCCTTGAATCTGATTGGCTGTTTGAGGGTAAAATGCAGGTGATCTTAAAGGTTGTTACTCTAGATGTATTAAGATATCGGATGGATGGGTCTGTTTTATATTGCTCTAAAAAATATATATATATAATAATAAATAATAATAAATAAATAATAATATAAATTGTATATCAAGAGATTTTAGGGTAATGGCGGGTAGTGGAGTAGAGTTACACCTCTTTACTGTGATTTATTCACAATAATACACAACCTCGAGTGCCTTATTGTTTTTATAAAACTGTTACAAACAAGGTTTATAAATTTATTATTATAAAAAATAAATTTATTATTATAAAAATAATAAATTTATTATTATTATTATTATTATAAATTTATTATTTAAGGTTTATAATTTATTATTTCATAGATAATAAATATTGACAGAATAATAAATTGGTACTTCTCTACGTAATCTAGTCCAGTTTCTGAAGTTAACGCTGATCGCTGATTGACAGGTTTTCAGTTTCTCTAACAGTAAAATGATATAATGCAGTTCATAAAAAGCAGAAAGAAAATAATGTATTGTATATCACTCATTGATACGAATGTAAAGCGTTCAGAGGTGTGTGTTATTGTCAATAATGTCACAACTGGACAAACGGCAAACGGTTCTGCCAAAATTAAGGACTGGACATGTTTTATTATGTTGAATTAAGCTTTAGGTGGGTAAAAATTAACAAACAAAAATGATGAATAGAAAATAATACAGGACACATTTCAATTCAAACTTCAAACTTCAATTTACAATTCCTCAATAATGGCAAGTAAGAAAATTTATTTTCAGCTATTTTAGGACCAATTACAGCAGTTCTTTAATTTAGTAATTCTAGTTCTTCATCTGATTGGCCGAGCTGTTTATCCATCCATAATAAGAAAAACGCACCCCTCTGAGCGTTTCACATTGGTATCAATGCGTGAAATATAATACATTATTTAAAAGAATATAATAATAATATTATAAAATATAAACAGCGAGCCGATTCCTGATGAGCTCTAAGCTGGTATCCCGTTACTAAGCAACCAATGATCATTTTGAAATCCGGTCTAGATCACATCGTGGAAAACCAGATTATTAATCATTTTGTTTAAAAAAAAAAACACATTTATTAATTAGACCTTGTCTTTTTGTAATGAATTGTGTTTATAACAGTTTTATACAAGCTACGCCTCTTTATTTACAATGACACACATGTGCCTTATTGCTTTATTACATGAAGATGTCACTGTTTTATCACATGCCCATAAACAAAAATTTCATTTTGCCATATTTATTAAAAGTCCTGCAGATAATTAATCAGTACTAAATATTGATCATACTTTTGTTCATGTTTTATTCACAGACCATGCTGGAAAAATCATTTAGGAGTGTCTAATATATATATATATATATATATATATATATATATATATATATATATATATATATATATATATATAGTGCAGGCTGAGATGGTATGCTGTGATAAGTGATTATCATTTCTAAGGATTATAAATGAACACTGTTATTTAAGTGTATATAAATCAGGCTGTATGTGACATCTAGCATGATGTGTGAAAATTACCATGTGATGGATTGTAGCGTGAGCAACTGCGCCAGCCGCCTTAACGTTACAGTGAAATGTCACTTAAATCAATGCAAATAAGCTGTCGAAACTAATTATAATAGCATCTGGACTTCTCCAGTCGTAACCTCCCCCTCGTGCAGATTTTCCGGGCAGGTGGCTTCTCTTTATATCAGAGCTTGCACGAGGCAGATGTTTTCTGTGACCATGTTGATTAAACAGTCTCTCCGTTACCTGTCTGCAGAGCCACAACGCTGCCCACAGGCCTAATCTCAGACAGCAGGTGAGGCTCGGTACTGTACGCCCCATTTTTCCAAACCCAGTGGCCCCTCACCTCATGCCCCCATGCCGAGCAGCCTCCTTGGGCATCACTGCCTGACATAACGTCACCATCTCTGTCTGTCCAGCCACATCGGACGGTGTGTCCCATGTTTCCGCTTATCCGAGCCACACCTTCACCACCAGTGCCTGCAAAGCCTCATCGGTCGTGTTCCTTGCTCATACTCGTGGTGCCTGCCTATTTACTGGCCACCGCAGCGGCGCACGCAGGGCACTGAAGTCCTTCTGCTTGTCATTGATAGGTTCACCGTGGGCCATGATGGCACAGAGCCAGATCAGGAGGAGAACTTCTGGTCTCAGGCGCTGGAGGACCTGGAAACATGTGGCCAGTCTGGGATCCTCCGTGAACTTGAGGTAACAACAGTGTGAAACTGCTCTTTCATCAGGCGTGTTTCCACCTTGGGAAGTTTTCAGGAACTTGCGGAGTTTTTAAGATTTTTTTATTCTGATATTGATTTTAAATCAGTGTATATTCATTAAAACGACTATTTACCCCAATCCTACTCCCAACTTCCATTTTATGTATTGTGCATTATGTCTTTCCTAAAGTATTCTTATGTGATTTATTAAATCATAATAATGTATTTGTTATAGATGTCCGTTTACACCTTGCACTTTTTTACTTCACTTCACTTTTCACTGTACCCTCTGACTTTCCCATACATCCTTGGATGTTCCCATTTCCTATTCTCATCCATCCATCCATTATCTTCCACTTTATCCTCTATTAGGGTCACTGGGGAGGGGGGTTTCCCCATGCCCATTCGGGGGAACGTTTTGGGCACTGGGCAGATACACCCATACTGGGCACACACTCACTCACTCACACACAAACACTGTATATGGGGCAATTTGGAGAATTCAATTGAACTTGATCCATGTTTTTGGACTGTGGGACTAAACCGGAGAACATGGAGGAAACCCACGCAGACACGGGAAGAACATATAATCTCCACCCAGATTGGGATCCGTACCGGGAATCCCCAGCGCTGAGAGGAGAACATGCTAACCACTAAGCCACCGTGCCGCCCTTCCTATTTTCACCTATCCATTCATTATCTTCCACTTTATACTCTACTAGGGTCACGGGGGTTCCTCATTTCCATCCAGAGGAGAACGTTTCGGGCGCTGGGCAGATACTCCCAGGACAGGGCGCCAATCTATCACTGGCACTCACACAGACACACTCTATATGGGGCAATTTTGAGAATTCAATTGACCTTGATCCATGTTTTTGGACTGTGGGAGGAAACCGGAGGACCCGAAGGAAACCCACACGTACAACATGGAAACTCCACCCAGATTGGGATTCCAACCGGGAATCCCTAGCGCTGAAAGGAGAACATGCTAACCACTAAGCCACCATGCCGCCCTTCCTATTTTCACCAATCCATCCATTATCTTCCACTTTATTCTCTACTAGGGTCACGGGGGTTCCTCATTTCCATCCAGAGGAGAACGTTTTCGGGCGCTGGGCAGATACTCCCAGGACAGAGCGCCAATCTATCACTGGACACACACTCACTCACACAGACACACACTATATGGGGCAATTTGGAGAATTCAATTGACCTTGATCCTTGTTTTTGGACTGTGGGAGGAAACCGGAGGACCCGAAGGAAACCCACACATACAACATGGAAACTCCACCCAGATTGGGATTCCAACCGGGAATCCCTAGCGCTGAGAGGAGAACATGCTAACCACTAAGCCACCGTGCCGCCCTTCCTATTTTTATTTCATTTTTATTTAATTCCATTCTATTTTTTTCTTGTAAATCTTGCTGTTTGCTCAGTAGTGGGTACCTGCACCTAATCTTTCCACTCACCTGTACACCTGTACACCGGGTGATCTGCCAATAAAAATCCTTGAATCCTTACATCAAGCATTGTTCACCTGTTTTCCAGAAAGGCCTATTTTTTTCCAATTTATACCAGAAATGGCGCCTTGTCTGCATTTTCTCACACTCTCATCAGCAACGTACTTAAATCTCACCATTTCATTATTCCTCATGAGCTTCATTAGGTGATGATGCAATTTAAATCACCTTTTCGGAGCCCGAGGATTGCACTCGTTCCATCATCACTTATATAAAATGTGAAGAAAGAAAATTCGCACTTTGCCGTCAACCGAAAGTATTGTTAGGGATTATTTAGTACAGACCTCAATGCTGGGATGTTAAGAACAAGAAGCTGATTGATGCAAATGAATGCTTTATACAGCTGAGAAGGCTTACTGCCATAAACAAAACCAACGTTTTATTTACCTCAACGTTTATTACTGCTTTAAGCAAAGACAGTCCCGAGTGGTTCCCTAAATCCTCAGTGGAAACGCGCCTGCCGAGCCCAAAGTCATTCCATCCCCATTGGTCTGATTCATGCTTCGATTGAAAAGCCTTTAAAAAGCCTCCTGATTAGAACGTCATATCGCGCAGTGCAGAAACTTACCAAAGCAATCAGTTTTGGGACTATTCTTAAACACATGGGTGACACGTGGCTTAGTGTTAGCATGTTCTCCTCTCAGCGCTGGGGATCCAGGTTGGAATCCCAATCTGGGTGGAGTTTCCATGTTCTCCCCATGTCCTCATGGGTTTCCTACGTGTTCTTCGGTTTCCTCCCAAAGTCCAAAAACATGGATCAAGGTCAATTGAGTTCTCCAAATTGCCCCATATAGAGTGTGTTTGTGTGAGTGAGTGTGTGCCCAGTGATAGATTGGCGTCCTGTCCTGGGTCTATCTGCCCAGCGCCCCAGACCTTCTCCCCTGGATGGGCATGGGGAACCCCCCCACAACCAACATAGAGGATAAAGCGGAAGATAATGGATGGATGGATGTTTGGCAGACTCCACCAAAACGATACTGCACTGTGCGGGGTTAATTAATTAAGGGGATTCATTAATGCACATCACATTAATAGCAGCCAGTGTTGCAGCTAAACCTACACATTCTTCCATTTAGCGGCTTTAAAGCCTTAATATGGTTGTTCACTTAAGCATGCACCAGCCTTCACTGTGCTCATTCTTTTTTCCTTATTATACAGTAGTGGTCAAAAGTTTGGACACACCCCCTTCTTGCTTCATCGTCAATATTCTCCACTTACCATATATATGGACTTTGTAGTTTTATAATTACAGACTGTAGTCCATCTGTGTTCTGTTGGTTCTCTGTTCTCTGTTGATCAGGAGCATCACAGAACAGGTATCATTTGGGTGGTGGATTGTTTATTGTCAGTTCTGCAGTGACACTGATGCAGTGAGGGGGGGGGGTGTTAGTGCAGCAGTGCTGCTGTAGTTTCATTTGTACACCTCAGTGACACTGCTGGGATAGGAATAATAAACCAACCAAATAATCCCTGCTCTGTGGTGCTACTATTGGGGTTCTGACCATTATAACAGAGTAAAGGGGACGTACACAGTATGTACAAGGGGTGAGCTGCAATATTCGCTGATTCGACGATTCGATTCGGAGAACCGTAGTCGACTATGAACCTCATAGTCGAATGTACCATTTTGACCACATGGGGGTGCCCATGGCTGCTGCTAAGCATTAGTTATTACATGAAATGTCTTTGTTTTCGTTATATATATAGCCTTTTGTCAAATAAAATCATCCTAATTTCTGTTAATATATTTTTTTAAATGATGTGTGCGCTTTAACAATAGGCTACACATTAATAAAGCTCCCCCTGCAGTTAGTTGCACATTCCAAAATCTCTAGAAAAACAAGTACAATATAAAAATATATATTTTTTAAAAACCACGCTTATAGCGCCATCTTGTGGTGAAATTGTAACTGATTCGACTATCAGTCGACTATAGAGAAATCTGACGAATCAGATTCGGCTATGAAAATCCTTAGTTGAATACACCCCTAGTATGTACACATACTTGTAAAGATGGTCTTTATAGTTCTACAATTCCAGACTGTAGTACATCTGTTTGTTTATACTGTGTATGTCCCCTTTACTCTGTTCTAATGGTCAGAACCCCAATAGAAGCACCACAGAGCAGTGGTTATTGGCTTGGTGCATTATTCCTATCCCAGCAGTGTCACTGAGGTGTTTAAATAAAACTACAGCAGCACTGCTGTAGTTACATTCTGGAATTGTAGAACGACTAAGTCCATCTGTACAATAAGCGGAACTGAGAACATGGACAATGGGGCAGAAAGGAGGTGTGTCCAAACTTTTGACTGCCACCGTAGGTCACTTTTTATAGTCAGTGGTGGAACGAGGCTGTCCAAAGCCTCAGTTAAGTTAAGAACTCAGCTTTATCTGATTAAATGAATGATATAAAGCTAAATGAGATAATGTCTCATCCACACCAGGACTTTTTTTGGGTAAATTGTGTCTGTCCGAGATAATTCTCACGCTCCTCCACTGTTTATAACCATCGTGCCACTTCATACCCCAACCCCATCCAACCCCATCCACCCCCCGTCCACCCATGCATGCGGTCACGCCTTTAGTTTTGTGTAACCACTCCTTCTCTTTCCAGGACAAGCCAAACAGGCTTCTGACTAAGAGAAACTTGGCCGTCTTGGTACCCCTTTCCTTTTTTCTGGCTTTCTCTTTGCTTGCAGCACTGGCATCCCGAGCTCTCTCTGTGCTGTGTGGCTCACAGCGTCACGCTTGCTTTAGGCCGGGGACCGGGAGGGAAATGTCTTCTACACATCACCACTACTGACATCCACATTGCTTCTGAATACATTTGATATATAATAACCAGTATCATATCCGAACCAGTGGTGTAGCATCGAACGTGTCATTTAACATTCATCGTGTTAAATACTTACTGCATTAGAACAAAAGGTTCGATTTAATTTGATGTGATGAGTTGGGCTTCCTACTAGAATGTTGTTTTTAATCTCAGATATGTTTGAGTGCAAATGACTTTGTTAAGTGGCTTTCATATCATGAACCGACACACTCTGGGCCCTATTTTACATGACACTTAAATCCAATTTGCATAATAATTTTGCGATCTTTGGCGCGCCATCAACCGCTCAAAATTATTGCGCAATGCGGAAAAGGCTTAATAATTCATGGATGTGTATTGGGCGTAACATGCAATAAACCAGCGTGTCACTTGCCAATCTCTTTAAGAGCCTGGTGCTGTTTGACTTTGGCCAGTTGCTATTTAAACGGCGCAGTGTGACCAATGACGTCATTTTGTGTTGATATAGAATGATGCTATTTTGTTTTGGATTTTGTTTATTGTTGATGTCACAGTTTGCATAGCTGCCTACTGGCACTGTCTGTCTAGGTTGTTCTCAGTCAGTGGCTCAACCGTATTTTGCGTTGTCAAAATAGCAACACTCCAGAAATTTAAATACACATACCTTTTTTCTAGACTACCTGGCCCATAAGCACCGTTGCTATTTAAACGGCACAATTTTGTGTTGATTTAGAATATTGTTGTTTTCATTTGTATTTTGTTTATTGTCGATTTAAAGTTTGCATAGCTTCCTAGGCACGCCCTATGGGTTTGTCTATGTGCGTAAAAATAATAAATAACTGTTGACGTCTGTCTAGGTGGTTCTCGGTCGGTGGCTCACCCGTGTTTTGCATTGTCAAGATAGCAACACACCAAAAATTTTAATGAACATACATTATTTCTAGACTACATGGCCTATCGGCGTAGATATATTCACGAGCACAGTTGCTATTTAAATGGCGCGATTTTGTGTTGATGTAGATTAATGTTGTTTTAATTAGTATTTTGTTTATTGTCGATTTAATGTTTGTATAGCTGCCTACTGGTTACTGGCACGTGCTATGGGCACGCACTATGGGTTTGTCCATGTGTGTAAAAAAAAAAAAAAAAAAAAAAAACTTTTGATGTCTGTCTAGGTTGTTCTCAGTCGGTGGCTCACCCGTGTTTTGCATTGTCAAGATAGCAACACTCCAGAAATTTAAATAAACATACATTATTTCTAGACTACATGGCCTATCGGCGTAGATATATTCACGAGCACAGTTGCTATTTAAATGGCGCGATTTTGTGTTGATGTATAATAATGTTGTTTTAATTAGTATTTAGTTTATTGTCGATATAAAAGTTTGTACCACTGGCTCCTGGCACGCGGTATGGGTTTGTGCGCTGCTGCGTGTCCATGTGGATGTGTACACGCATGTGCTTCGACAATTCACAGCCAAGATAGCAATAAATAAACGTCAGTCTAGGTTGTTTTCAGTCTGTATCTGTATTTTATGTCGCCAAGATCGCATTTCGCCAGAAATATACCTAAACACACCTCATTTCGAGACGTCCACACCTATATGTATTCACAAATACCGTCGCTATAGTGTGAAAATAGCAGTTGCCGTGGTGTAAGATAGTCGTGACTATCTTACGTGGGTGTAAGATAGGGCCCTCTGTGTGTAACAAGTAAAGAACGAAGAAACGGCACCGATAACAGCAAGTTTCTGAATGTTTTGTGTGCGAATGCATGAATACTTGTGTGTTCACTGTTCTAATAAAAAGAAAAAACAACGTGCATCATCTTGGTGAGATGGAACGTTCAGCGTCGCGCTGATATCCATCGTAAGCCAAGAAGCCCTTTAAGTACAGTTTGAGTAAACATCACTCAGAACTGTCTGGTGATGCAGATTTGAGTAAATGGGCATGTGGGCTCATGCACAGCATGATGGGAGAGCCCCCGCAAGTCGTTTTTTGATCAACCATATGTTCATAAATCCTCCTTTTATATGATGTTTAAGAGATTTCTGGCTTCCGCCGCTAATCATTGTGATCATACACTGTGTCTAATTACTGCCATGGCCTGCCATGGTGGAGATCATACCGGGTGTTTATCCTCTGACTGCTAGAACGCATGTGAGCAAGAGGGCTTGCATTCATCAAGTGAAGATTGAATGAAGATTTCTTATGGGTGTGTGTGTGTGTGTGTGTGTGTGTGTGTGTGTGTGTGTTGGCGTTATCTTGCTGACCTCATACACTTTACATAATGTAGAATCAGCAAATCGTACCTTGTGAAATGACGGAGCGGTAGCTTGTAGCTGCAGCTGGGGAGGCAGGCCAGCTTTCAGGAACGTGGCAGCAACAAGCAACAGTACAACCAGTCGAACCGTAGTAACACGCTGCCCAGCGAAGGTGGACGCAAGGCGTTTGCCATGAAGAAAATGAAACAGGAATTAACGGACATGATGGTGAACCCCGTGGAGCTTCACAAGGTACACACTCTTAAAGTTAAAATTCAACTCTTTGGACTGAAATCCAGGTCAAGTTGCAAAAATTAAAGCTAGAGTCTAATTTTGGTGTTTAGGCCAGGGTTTAAGACAAATTCCAAGTCTTTGAGCTGGAGTCCAAGTTGAGTTCCAACTCTTTCACCTAGAGTCTAATTTTGGAGTTTAGGCCAGGGTCTAAGTTAAGAGTCCAAGGGTTAAGCTAGAGTCCATGTCAAGTTCCAAGTCTTTAATCTAGAGTCTAATTTAGGTGTTTAGGCATGTCAAGTTCCAAGTCTTTAACCTAGAGTCTAATTTAGGTGTTTAGAGCAGGGTCTAAGTCAAATTCCAAGTGTTTGAGCTGGAGTACATGTCAAGTTCTAAGTCTTTAACCTAGAGTCTAATTTAGGTGTTAAGGCCAGAGTCCAAATCAAGGTCCAAGTCTTTGAGCTGGAGTCCAAGTGAAGTTCCAAATCTTGAAGCTTGAGTGTGTAGACTAGCGTTCATGTCAGGGTCCAGGTCTTAAGCTAGAGTCCAAGTCAAGTTTTGAGACTTTTAACTCAAGTCCAATTTAAGTGTTTGTAATAGGGTCTAAGTCAGGTGTCAAGTATTTAAACTAGATTTCAATTTAGGTTCCAAGTCTTTAAGTTAGAGTCCATGTCAAATTCCAAGTCTTTAATCTTGAGTCCAAGTCAGTTCCCAAGTCTTCAAGACGGAGTCCAGGTCAATTCCAAAGTCTTTAAGATAGAGTCCAAGTCAGTTCTCACATCATTATGCTTATGGTAATTGTAATAAGTCTAACTGAAGTCTTTAGGCTAAGGTCACATCTAATGTCTCAGCTGTACGTTGTATATAAAGCACTACAATGAGATTTTAAGGATGTGTATGATCTCATGGATTCTGCAGGTAAGTCTCATTAAAGAGTCCGACCTGGAGGACTTCGGCTTCAGTGTTTCTGATGGACTTGTGGAAAAGGGAGTCTACGTGAATAACATCCGACCGGGGGGTCCCGCTGAAGCCGGGGGTCTGAAGTCTTTCGATCGGCTCTTACAGGTAACCCTTTAATCACATTTTATTTACATCACTGTATATGAGTATTAAGGTTTATTATGAGTTGCTATCATGTTGAACATGTGATCTGAATCATCTGAAAATGTTTTCAAACTGAATAGAATTTAGCTTTAAACATCTCAAATTTAACGAAAGAGATTTAATAACACATAAAATAAAAGAATGTTTGTATGTTAATGTACAATGCATCTTTTATAAAGCCTGAGGGCCCATCTGCCCCCATTCGCTTCTCAGTCCCAACAAGTACTATGAATGAAGTGCCCTCAGGCAAGGCACCTAACCCTAATTGCTCCCTGGACGCTGTATGCAGAGCTGCCCAAAGCTCTGGGCTTGGGTGCTTACGTCACCAGTTTGTGTGTGTGTGTGTGTGTGTGTGTGTGTGTGTTTCACTGCACGGATGGGAAGAATGTGAAAAGCCAATTTTTCTGTGTGTAAGCACAGTATCTTAGTCTTATTTATTATTTAATTATTAGAACAGTACAAAAAAATGTATATATTATTGTAATTTTGCCATATATGTATAAACATGGCACGGTGGTTTAGTAGTTAGCATGTTCTCCTCTCAGCACTAGGGATTCCTGGTTCCAATCACAACCTGGGTGGAGTTTCCATGTTCTCCCCGTGTCCGCGTGGGTTTCCTCCGGGTTCTCCGGTTTCCTTCCACAGTCCAAAAACATGGATCAAGTCAATTGAATTCTCCAAATTGCCCCGTATAGAGTGTGATTGTGTGTGTGCCCAGCGATAGATTGGCGCCCTGTCCTGGGTGTATCTGCCCAGCGCCCGAAACCTTCTCCCCATGAGGATGATGCTGCTGAATATTTGTTGGGACGTTTGAAGTCAATTGAATTCTCCAAATTGCCCCATATAGAGTGTGTTTGTGTGAGTGAGTGTGTGCCCAGCGATAGATTGGCATCCTGTCCTGGGTGTATCTGCCCAGCGCCTGAAACGTTCTCCCCTGGATGGGAACCCCCCCCCCCGCTATAATATAGGATAAAGCGGAAGATAATGAAAAATTAATGAATGTATAAACAGTGGGTGGTACGTTGGCATGTTCTCCTCTCAGCGCTAGGGATTCCTGGTTCTAATCCCAATCAGGGTGGAGTTGCCATGTTCTCCACGTGTCCGCGGGGGTTTCCTCATGGGGCATGGGGAACCCCACCACGACCTGGGTTCTCCGGTTTCCTCCCACAGTCCAAAAACATGGATCAAGGTCAATTGAATTCTCCAAATTGCCCCATATAGAGTGTGTCTGTGAGTGTGAGTGTGTACTCAGTGATACATTGGTGCTCTGTCCTGGGTGTATTTGCCCAGCACCTGAGGCATTCTCCCCTGGATGGGTATGGGGAACCCCCGCGACCCTAGTAGAGGATAAAGCAGAAGATAATGGATGGATGTATATAGAGTATGTACATTATGGTACGTGGCTCATAAATTTGGTAATTAAATATACTTCTATGCCACTTTTCCAGATAAACCACGTCAGAACCAGAGACTTTGACTGCTGTTTGGTGGTCCCTCTCATCGCCGAATCCGGCAACAAGCTGGACCTGGTGATCAGCCGAAACCCAACCCTGGCGGCGTCCGCCGAACAGAACCAGCTGCCAAATGAGGAGCCAGTCGGCTGGAATGACCCCACCGAGCCCCTGACACAATTAGCGGCTCAACAGAACTCCAGGCCTGTGGGGTCAGAGGACCGAGACCCCAACAAGACCTTATAGCAGAGCCCTCATGCACAACCTTCCCAGCACAGACTCGGATCCTCCTCATGGTGCTATGTGAATTCCTCCCAACAGCTCCCCCTGCTGGAGGGAGCCCAAGTTCATTCGTCCTATAGCACACCTAGTGTTTTCCCTGAGCCACAAAATGAGCCACCCACACTGAGACAGTCCTTTCACACCCGCTGCCTGTGTGTTTACTCCTGTGAAGAAAAAAAAAATGAAAAAAGACAGTGGAGGGAGACCATGCTGACCTCGATGGACCTGAAAACGAGGGAAAAAATACTCAACCAGTGCCATCCCTCCTTTTTAATGCCAGTAAACACGTTGCTCTATAGGAGAATTAAGCAAAAGAAACAAAGGGATATGATGATGAACTGGCCTCTGGATGCGTGTGTGCGTGTGTGTCTGTGTGTGTGTGTGTGTGTGTGTGTGTGTGTGTGTGTGTGTGTGTTTCTCGGCCAGAGCAGTGTCTCAGCTCAGCCTTGTCTCCTCTGTCCCGCCTCTAGTCTCTTTTTTGTAGTAAACCCAAGTGTGTGTATAGTGAATATTCCTGTAATTCCTGTAATTTCTCACAAGTCATGCCAAGTGATGTCGAACTCAGCAAGCAACATGCTCGGAAACAAAAAAAAACCAATGACCCCCCCTTTCCCCCGAAAAAGCCATTTTCAAGCATTTTTTTCTGGAAAAAAAAAAGAAGCAAAAACAAATCATGATGTACTGCATGACAATTTCTAAAACCGTTTTTTTCCCCTAGAGATAAAAGTGCTATTGTACAGAAAAGAAGATTTTGGTATAAAAAAAATATCCCATGACAAAAAAAACAACACGATTCGAGTCCTGGTATAAATAATGACATTATGTTAGAACATCGACATCGTGGTGGATTGCAGTGGTTTCGAGGGGGTAGCGCTCAGGCACCTTATTCTGAAAGAACACTTTTTATTAATGGAAACAAAAAGTTTAGTAGTGTAGTCTGATAATGATGAGCAATCAGCTTGGCAATCAGCTTTGCCCGGCCGTCTGAGGGTGCTGCGAGGGTGCTGCCTATGTGCAGAATGAGGAAGCTTTTCAAGAAGGGGTGATGCATCTGTGTCAGCTCGACCAGGTGATGGGTCATATTTCGGGGTAGTCTGCTAACGAAGACCAAATCAGTGTCTGAACAGTCTCATAATGAAGGGATACTCCAGCTTTCCTTCTTTAAAGTAAATAAGCTGTAGTATTCCTTTAAGACCGTGGTATTTAAAGTCTGGAAAGATATCGGTACGCCTCCATTACACCTCACCTGTAAGAAGTGGAAAGGTGAATAAATTAATTAGCCATTAATTAGGTTTACATTCCATTTAGTGATCTTGTGTAGAATTACTGGAGCTTGTTCGATCTCATGCTTTAATAAAAAGGGACCACAGGTTTGTTACCATTGTGTCACATTAACATTATTGGAACGTATCACACTGGCATCGGTTAACCAGTTAACCAGTTGGCATCGGTTAACCATCAAGAAGGGGTGATGCATCTGTGTCAGCTCTGTTATGGGATCGACTCCCAGGTGATGGGTCATATTTCGGGGTAGTCTGCTAACGAAGACCAAATCAGTGTCTGATCAGTTTCATAATGGAGGAATACTCTAGCTTTCCTTCTTTAAAGTAAATAAGCTGTAGTCTGGAAAGATATCGGTACGCCTCCATTACACCTCACCTGTAAGAAGTGGAAAGGTGAATAAATTAATTAGCCATTAATTAGGTTTACATTCTATTTAGTGATCAGTGTAGAATTACTGGAGCTTGTTCGATCTCATGCTTTAATAAAAAGGGACCACAGGTTTGTTACCATTGTGTCACATTAACATTATTCAAAGGTATCATGGTGGTATTGGTTAACCGGTCAGTGCAGAAATGATGGAGGCTTTCCAAAAGGGGTGATGCATCTGTGTCAGCTTTGTTATGGGCAGATTGACTCCCAAGTGATGGATCATATATCGGAGTAGTCTGCTAACGAAGACCAAATCAATGTCTGATCAGTCTCATAATGAGGGAATACTCCAGCTTGCTTTCCTTCTTTAAAGTAAATAAGCTGTAGTATTCCTTTAAGATCGTGGTGTTTAAAGTCGGGAAATATATCGGTACGCCTCCATTACACCTCACCCGTAAGAAGTGGAAAGGTGAAGCCATTAATTAGGTTTACATTCCATTTAGTGATCAGTGTAGAATTACTGGAGCTTGTTAGATCTCATGCTTTAATGAAAAGGGACCACAGGTTTCTTACCATTGTGTCACACTAACATTATTCAAGGTATCATGGTGGCATCGGTTAACCGGTCAGTGCAGAAATGATGGAGGCTTTCCAAAAGAGGTGATGCATCTGTGACAGCTTTGTTATGGGATCGACTCCCGGGTGATGGTAGTCTGCTAACGAAGACCAAATCAGTGTCTGATCAGTCTCATAATGAAGGGATACTCTAGCTTTCCTTCTTTAAAGTAAATAAGCTGTAGTATTCCTTTAAGACCGTGGTATTTAAAGTCTGGAAAGATATCGGTACACCTCAATTACACCTCACCTGTAAGAAGTGGAAAGGTGAATTAATGAATTAGCCATTAATTAGGTTTACATTCCATTTAGTGATCAGTGTAGAATTACTGGAGCTTGTTCGATCTCATGCTTTAATAAAAAGGGACCACAGGTTGGTCATGATTACAGTTGTGTCACATTAACATTATTATCGAATAAGGAAGCTTTTCAAGAAGGGGTGATGTATCTGTGACAGCTTTATTATGGGATCAACTCCCAGGTGAGGGTAGTCTGCTAACGAAGACCAAATCAGTCTCTAATCAGTCTCATAATGAAGGAATACTTCAGTTTGCATTACTTTTTTAAAGTAAATAAGCCGTGGTATTCCTTTAAGACGGGCGGCACGGTGGCTTAGTGGTTCCCAAATTGCCCCATATAGAGTGTGTTTGTGTGAGTGAGTGTGTGCCCAGTGATAGATTGGCGCCCTTTCCTGGGTGTATCTGCCCAGCGCCCGAAACGTTCTCCCCTGGATGGGCATGGGGAACCCCCCTATGACCCTAATATAGGATAAAGCGGAAGATAATGAATGAATGGATGGATTCCTTTAAGACCGTGGTATTTAAAGTCTGGAAAGATATCGGTACGCCTCCATTACACCTCACCTGTAAGAAGTGGAAAGGTGAATAAATTAATTAGCCATTAATTAGGTTTACATTCCATTTAGTGATCAGTGTAGAATTACTGGAGCTTGTTCGATCAAATGCTTTAATAAAAAGGGACCACAGGTTTTTTACCATTGTGTCACATTAACATTTTTGGAAGGTATCACACTGGCATTGGTTAACCGGTTAGGGTTCTCTGTGGGTGGTTTACAGTACGGTCTTCTGAACGCAGCGATAACACTGCATGCAGCTGTTCTAATGGAAAGAAACTATTCAATCGCAATGCATTCTGTATTTTGAACCTACAATCCTGAAATATCACTGCACTGAGAACCTGATCCACGTTCAGAGGGATTTAAAAAGAGAAAATCAATGCGGAAAAGCCATCCGTACTCATTCCCAAACTTCATTTCCCAAACCGTTTCGTTCTGGACTTGCCGCCGTAGTCTTTTATACCGTCGAGCATGAAGTTGAGTAACACGAGAGGCCTGGAACAACTTCTAGTCTGTAGTGCTCCCTTGTTTAAGTGAATAGAACTTTATAACTACTGTATGTGGTACTGGTATGGTTTTGTATCTCCTTCGTTATTTGTTCTTTTCTCTTTTACTTGTTTTCTTTTCAGCGGGCGGAAGCCCTGAAGATGTACAAATGATTTGTAAAGCGAAAACAACAAGCGTTCCGTGAGAATGGGGCATCGTCGATATGTTGCGTCTGTCCGGCAAACGCATTGCATTTCCAAAAAAGCTGTAGGTTTGTGTCGAAAAAAGAACTTTACACCAGAGAACATGAGTGAACACAGTACTCTGTGTATGTGTGTGTGTGTGTGTGCACATTAATCCTGGTTTTGTCACATGACCTGATTACTCACTATTTAAAATGGCACACAGCGGTCCAGTCCTTTAACTGCTCATGGCCTCATCAGGGCAGATGTTTCCGTTATGGACCGTATGGAGACGTGGGGTCCTGTTCGTTGCTCGCCGTTCCTTCAGGTTAGGGTGTGTTCCCAGATCTCATGCACTGGATCAGAGTGGGTCACATCTCTTACTGCATCATACCTGTTGAGATCCACTGACGTTTCCACTGTAAGCATCGGGGCATCCGGCACACGGCTTTTTCATGACCTCGGTTCCACCACTGTGTTCCTGCAAATAATTTCCGTCATTTTAATGTTCCTTTTGGGGAATCTTTTCGGTGGGTTTAAGCACTGCCAGTTAAAATAGTGGGTATCCATCTTCAGTGTACAATAATTTAATGACTGAGTTACACTGTCCCTGAAATATTGTATTTTTATTTCTAATGGACAAGTATTATGAGCTGTAAAGTATTTTTGTACAAATTTAATACTTTGTTAGCATGATATTTATCGTCTATGTATAACTTTGGGGGTTCCTACAACTGTAAACCTTTATATGGCCAAGAAAAAAGAGAAACAATAAAAAGAAACACACCGTGGGCAAATCAGTTCGACGCGCTCTGTCTCTTGATTGATGTTCTCGCAGGCCGTTCACGTATGAGGTTAGGCAGCAAAAATAGAACGCATAGAACGAAATATGAAATAATTAAAAGGACGTGTGGATGAAATGGGCCACTAAACAGATACTGTGGGGCAGTTGTAGGCTTGTGGTTGAGGAACCAGCCTTGTGACCTGAAGGTCTCTGGTTTGATTCCTAGTCTCAAGTACTATGGCTGAAGGGCCTACATGGGTGTCATATACAAGGTACGTATGCTCACTTCACCCGTGTGTGTGTGTGTGTGTGTGTGTGTGTGTGTGTGTGTGGTTCACTGTGCAGATGGGTTAAATATGGAAGACTAATTCCTCTCTGTGTGTAAGCACCGTTGGCAAAATAAATCATTTCATTTACTCTAGTAAGCACTGGTTAGTGATTTAGAGATTAGGTTCTTTCAGTATGGAGGCATGTTGTGTCTGCACCACATTCACCTGCTCATTCATCTAATAGGGTCGCGGGGGGTTCCTCATGCCCATCCAGGGGAGAACGTCTCGGGCGCTGGGCAGATACACCCAGGACAGGGTGCCAATCTATCACTGGGCACACACTCACTCACACAGACACACTCTATATGGGGCAATTTGGAGAACTCAATTGACTTGATCCATGTTTTTGGATTGTGGGAGGAAACCGGAGAACCCGGAGGAAACCCACGCGGACATGGGGAGAACATGGAAACTCCACCCAGATGGGGATTCGAACCAGGAATCCCTAGTGCTGAGAGGCAAACGTGCTAACCACTAAGCCACCGTGCCGCCCTAGAATTGAGATGTTCCATCCATCCATTCATTATCTTCTGTTTTATCCTCTATTAGGGTCGTGGGGGGGGTTCCTCATGCCCATCCAGGGGAGAACATTTCGGGCGCTGGGCAGATACACCCAGGACAGGGCGCCAATCTATCACTGGGCACAAACTCACTCACTCACACAGACACACTCTATATGGGGCAATTTGGAGAACTCAATTGACTTAATCCATGTTTTTGGACTGTGGGAGGAAACTGGAGAACCCGGAGGAAACCCACACGGACACGGGGAGAACATGGAAACACCAGATTAGGATTCGAACCGGGAATCCCCAGCACTGAGAGGAGAACATGCTAACCACTAAACCACCGTGCCGCCCTAGAATTGAGATGTTCCATCCATCCATTCATTATCTTCTGTTTTATCCTCTATTAGGGTCGCAGGGGGGGTTCCCCATGCCCATCCAGGGGAGAACGTTTCGGGCGCTGGGCAGATACACCCAGGACAGGGCACCAATCTATCACTGGGCACACACTCACTCACTCACTGAAACACACTCTATATGGGGCAATTTGGAGAACTCAATTGACTTGATCCATGTTTTTAGGACTGTGCGAGGAAACCGGAGAACCCGGAGGAAACCCACGCGGACACGGAGAGAACATGGAAACTCCACCCAGATTGGGATTCGAACCGGGAATCCCTAGTGCTGAGAGGCGAACGTGCTAACCACTAAGCCACCGTGCCGCCCTAGAATTGAGATGTTCCATCCATTCATTATCTCCCGCTTTATCCTCTATTAGGGTCGCGGGGGGGGGGGGTTCCCCATGCCCATCCAGGGGAGAACGTTTCGGGCGCTGGGCAGATACACCCAGGACAGGGCGCCAATCTATCGCTGGGCACACACTCACTCTATATGGGGCAATTTGGAGAACTCAATTGAATTGATCCATGTTTTTGGACTGTGGGAGGAAACCGGAGAACCCGGAGGAAACCCACGCGGACACGGGGAGAACATGGAAACTCCACCAGATTAGGATTCGAACCTGGATCCCTAGCGCTGAGAGGCGAACATGCTAACCACTAAGCCACCGTGCCGCCATGTTAGTGAACATAATGGCTTGAAATATAACGAAATATTGCAACGTTCCCTTTACTATGTTCTCTAATGGTCAGGAACCCAATAGTGTCACCTCAGAGAGGAGAACATGCTAACCACTAAGCCACCGTGCCGCCCTAGAACTGAGGTGTGTTATTGGAAATGTGTCGATATGAAGCTGTAGTGGCGCACAGTGAACAGCAGGTGGAGCCCGTGTTTGATTCTAATTGCGCTTAGAGAAGCAGGAAGCGTTGTGTGGAGCTGCAGCTGTTAGCCGCGTCGTTTATCCGCCATGAATCAGGAGAAATACCCGCGTTCCTCCATCGAGGATGACTTTAATTACGGCACCAATGTCGCCACGGCCAGCGTGCACATCCGCATGGGTATAATTACCTTTAATAACCTTTAATAACATCTCATTCTCCTTAAACACCGCACAGTCTGTGTGGCTCTATAGCATGCTAACCTGCTTTCCATGACGTAGTCTGTTTATGTCTATATAACCTTATGTACATAACATTATAGAGGATTAAAACCATTTAAATGTGGGATTAAGTCAAATAAATGTATAGCCAGTTCAGTAGAGAACGTTGTGTTTCATTTTGAGTTGGGATTAAAAGATAAGATAAGGCTTTATTGATTCCCTAAACAGCAATAGAGAAGACTATGGAGAACATTGTTAGTACATACAGTATCCATCTATTAGGGTTGGGGGGGGGGGCATGGGCATGGGCATGGGCATGCCCATCCAGGGGAGAACGTTTCGGGTCCTGGGCAGATAGACCCAGGACAGGGCGCCAATCTATCACTGGGCACACACTCTCTCACACAGACACACTCTATATGGGGCAATTTGGAGAATTCATTTGACCTTGATCCATGTTTTTGGACTGTGGGAGGAATTCGGAGAACCCGGAGGAAACCCCCGCGGACACGGGGAGAACATGGATCAAGGTGAATTGAATTCTCCAAATTGCCCCATATAGAGTGTGTGTGTGAGTGAGTGTTTGCCCAGCGATAGATTCACGCCCTGTCCTGGATGTATCTATCGCTGGGCACACACTCACTCACAGACACACTCTATATGGGGCAATTTGGAGAATTCAATTCACCTTGATCCATGTTTTTGGACTGTGGGAGGAATTCGGAGAACCCGGAGGAAACCCATGCGGACATTGGGAGAACATGGAACTCAGATCGGGATTTAAACCTGGATCCCCAGCGCTTGGCAGATACACCCAGGACAGGGCGCCAATCTATCGTTGGGCACACACTTACTCTCACACACACAAACAAAAACATTCTATATGGGGCAATTTGGAGAATTCAATTGACCTTGATCCATGTGTTTGGACTGTGGGAGGAAACCGGAGAACCCGGAGAAAACCCACGCAGACACGAGGAGAACACGGAAACTCTACCCAGATTGGGATTCGAACCGGGAATCCCTAGCGCTGAGAGGAGAACATGCTAACCACTAAACCACCTTGCCACGCGCACAGTGTTACCTACAGCCCCCCCCCTGGAGTAAGCATTAAGAGCCTTGCTCAAGGACCCACATTGGTAACTTTATTAGACCAGGGATTTGAACCCACGACCTTCGGATTGGACCCACGTCCATAACGTTGTCTGATAATGTCTGATTATTTTTTGTTTGGATAGATTTTCTCCGTAAAGTCTACACCATCCTCTCCATTCAGATCTTCCTAACCACAGGAGTGTGTGCTCTCTTCATGTTTTGTGAGCCCATCAAGACCTTTGTGCATTCCAGGTCAGTTTCACAAGCGTCGATACCAAACCGATCAGTCCTTTAATGATTGTGAATCGTCTGATATTAAAACTCTTGTATATTTGTCTTCGCAGTCCTTCTCTGGTCTTGCTGTCAGGAATCGGATCCCTGTTTTTCATTTTCGCCCTCGCTGTATATCGGCACCAGCACCCCGTTAACCTATATTTACTTTTCGGATTTGTAAGTCGTTTGTTTGAATCGTCTTTTGCTCCTAATCATATGAAATACATGTGTATTTAATCGGTCGTCTGTGATTTTAGACGCTGTTGGAGGCTCTGTCCGTGGGAACAGCTGGTAAGTAACGTTATTTAATTGTGTGTCCTTATGGTACACCTGTATGTGCTGTAGGGGTGTCTTCAACTAAGGATTTTCATAGTCGAACCTGATTCATCAGATTTTCCCTATAGTCGACTGATAGTCGAATCAGTTAAAATTTCACCACAAGATGGCGCTATAAGCGTGGTTTTTAAAAAAGACTTGTTTTTCTAGAGCACCGTAAATACGTAAAAGCGCACACATCATTAAAAAAAAGATATTAACAGGAATTAGGATGATTTTATTTGACAAAAGGCTATATATATAACGAAAACAAAGACATTTCATGTAAAAACTAATGCTTAGCAGCAGGTTCATAGTCGACTACGGTTCTCCGAATCGAATCGTCGAATCAGCGAATATTGCAGCTCACCCCTAATGTGCTGAACTATCCATCCATCCATTATCTTCCCCATGCCCATCCAGGGGAGAACGTCTCAGGCGCTGGGCGGATACACCCAGGACAGGGCGCCAATCTATCACTGGGCACACACTCACTCACACACACACTCTATATGGGGCAATTTAAAGTATTTAATTGACCTTGATCCATGTTTTTGGACTGTGGGAGGATACCGAAGAACCCCATGCAGACACCGGGAGAACATGGAAACACCACCCAGATTGGGATTCTAACCAGGAATGAGAGGAGAACATGCAAATGCGCTGAACTAGTCATGGTGAAATAGGATATTGACCAGTGCCAGATAAAAGAAAGTAAAAGTGAAAGCATTTGCTAGAATTGTTTTCAGAAGCCGTGCCGTCACTCAGTTCTGGATTGTTAGGGATTCCCGGTTCGAATCCCAATCTGGATGGAGTTTCATGTTCTCCCTGTGTCCACGTGGGTTTCCTCCGGGTTCTCCGGTTTCCTCCCACAGTCCAATAACCTGGATCAACGTCAATTATATTCCCCAAATTGCCCCATATAGAGTGTGTCTGTGTGAGTGAGCATGTCCAGTGATGGATTGGCGTCCTGTCCTGGGTCTATCTGCCCAGCGCCCGAAACGTTCTCCCCTGGATGGGTATGGGGAACCCCCCCCCCCTCCCCCCGCAACCCTAATAGAGAATAAAGCAGAAGATAATGGATGAGAAATGATGAGTGAGCGTTTGTTGTTGAGCTAACATCAGTTTCACTTCTGCATGTGAACTCCATGTTGGGTACTTGCTTGTGTTGTAATTCCACTGCTGTACCGATTTTAAACCGCAGGCCGTCTTCAGCGCTGTTTTTCTTTGCAGTGACGTTCTATGAATACTCTGTGGTCTTCCAAGCCTTCGTTCTTACGTCTGCTGTATTTGCTGGCCTCACTGCGTACACCTTCCAGTCCAAACGGGACTTCAGCAGGCTTGGAGCAGGGTGGGTTTTCCTCATTGTTTTTTCCCCTCATTACCTGTCCTTATATAATGTGAACATTTTCTGGTCTACAGTAAACACTCTTTTTTTTTATATTTATTTTTATTATTATTTTATTTAATTATTATTATTTTTCACTAGTCTGTTTGCTGGCCTGTGGATTCTGATCATTGCAAGTCTATTTGGGGTGAGTACAGACACCCTGGCTTTACCTTCACATATAACAGCACCACAGATAAAATATTAAAGTATTTTAATAAAGAAGATTATAAATTTTGACGTTCCAGTTCTTAAAGCTGATTGGCTGAGCAATAATGCACAGCTCGTATTAATGTGTGAAATACAACACGCTATTTTAAATCATGTAACATAAATAGAAATATAGATTAATTATCCATTCATCCATTATCTCCCGCTTTATCCTCTATTAGGGTCGCGGGGGGGTTCTCCATGCCCATCCAGGGGAGAACGTTTCGGACGCTGGGCAGATACACCCAGGACAGGACGCCAATCCATCACTGGGCACACTCTCACTCACACAGACACACTCTATATGGGGCAATTTGGAGAATTCAATTAACCTTGACCCATGATTTTTGGACTGTGGGAGGAAACCGGAGAACCTGGAGGAAACCCACGCCGACACGGAGCAAACATGGAAACTCCACCCAGATGGGGATTCGAACCGGGAATCCCTAGTGCTGAGAGGAGAACATGCCACCGTGCCGCCCCAATATAGATTAATATAAACAGCAAACCATTTCCCAATCAGCCGTGTGGAAAGAATTAGGGTGGTAGATCGAAGAAATGACGGTTTGTCGCATTGTGTAAGAGTTGTGAGGTAGGTTTGTAACATTTCAAACGTCCCAACAAATATTCAGCAGCATCTTCCTCATGGGGAGAAGGTTTCGGGTGCTGGGCAGATACACCCAGGACAGGGCGCCAATCTATCGCTGGGCACACACTAACACACAAACATACTCTATATGGGACAATTTGGAGTACTCAATTGACTTGATCCATGTTTTTGGACTGTGGGAGGAAACCGGAGAACCCGGAGGGAATCCACGCAGACACGGGGAGAACATGGAAACTCCACCCAGATGGGGATTCCAACCGGGAATCCCTAGTGCTGAGAGGAAAACATACTAAACCACTAAGCCACCGTGCCGCCCTACTGAAAACCAGTGCTAATAAATAAAAAAAAAAAAATAATAATAATAATAATTTGCACTTCTTTAAAGCAGCTTCTGTAAATCAGACCGGTCCCAAACCATTCTTGACGCAATTGGCATATCCATATAAATAGTAATCCCTCATGAATTAAATTATTTATATATTTTAAGTCGCGGCTAGTGGTTAGCATGTTCTCCTCTCAGCGCTAGGATTCCCAGTTCGAATCCCCATCTGGGTGGAGTTTCCATGTTCTCCCCGTGTCCGCGTGGGTTTCCTCCGGGTTCTCCGGTTTCCTCCCACAGTCCAAAAAACATGGATCAAGTCAATTGAATTCTCCAAATTGCCCCATATAGAGTGTGTGTGTGTGCCTAGCGTTGGATTGGCGTCCTGTCCTGGGTCTATCTGCCCAGCGCCCGAAACGTTCTCCCCTGGATGGGCATGGGGAACCCCACCACGACCCTAATAGAGGATAAAGCGGGAGATAATGAATGAATGAATGAGTCTTTATAAACCCTTCCGGCAGCACGTGGCTTAGTGGTTAGCACGTTCGCCTCTCAGCATTAGGGATTCCCGGTTCGAATCCCCATCTGGATGGAGTTTCCATGTTCTCCCCGTGTCTGCGTGGGTTTCCTCCGGGTTCTCCGGTTTCCTCCCACAGTCCAAAAACATGGATCATGGATCAAGTCAATTGAGTTCTCCAAATTGCCCCATATAGAGTATGTCTGTGTGAGTGAGTGTGTGTCCAGCGATGGATTGGCGCCCTGTCCTGGGTGTATCTGCCCAGCGCCCGAGACGTTCTCCACTGGATGGGCATGGGGAACCCCACCGCGACCCTAAACCCTTCCCACACTCGTATTAACACTTCACATGCTCTTAAACCCTAATCTAGCTGGTCGGTTAAAACTAAAGGTGATGTCCGATCTAAAGATGTTCTGATTGTTCTATACAACAGCTCTTCTTCCACAATGACACGGTGGAGCTGGTGCTCGCCGGCGCCGGCGCCCTGCTGTTCTGCGGCTTCATCATCTACGACACGCATGTTCTAATGCGCAAGCTGTCCCCCGAGGAGCACGTGCTGGCCTCCATCAATCTCTATTTAGATATCGTCAACCTGTTCCTGCACATCCTGCGCATCCTCGACTCACTGAAGAAGAACTGAGCGTCTGCATGCGTGTCCCTGCGTAGCCTCGGCAGCGGTACAGGTGATCTCTGTGTCGCCTTGTTCCTCGTGAAACTGCGTAATCAACCGCCCTGCAGTAAACTGTGAAGTTCTTCTCTGTTCTTTCACCAAATGGAAATCTTAACGTTTGAAACCTACTTTTTATTTGGAAATGAATTTGCCGTGGCGGCATCGGGGTGTAATTAGGCTTCTTAACTTATTCCCTGTGTAAATTTCAACACTATTTCTGATGTATAACTTAATTTATAATAATGAATGGAATCAAACCTGCTCTGTTATCTGTCTCATATGGGTCTAAATAATAGAATTTCAATCGAAATCGTACTAAATCAGTAACTATTTTTAAGTTCGTAGATGTTTAGTGATGGAAAAGTCTTATTTAAAAGGCTGTGTTCATGTTCAGTACCTGTCAAAAGTTTGGACACACCCCCTTCTTGCTTTATATTCCATGTCCTCCACTCAATATATAGATGGACTTTGTAGTTTTACAATTATAGACTGTAGTCCCTCTGTTTCTTTGTTGGTCTATTGGTTCTCTATTGGTCAGGACATCACCCAACAGGTCGAATTTGGATGGTGGATTGTTTATTGTCAGTTCTGCCGTGTCAGTGCTGGGATAGGAATAATGAACCAACCAAATAATCCCTGCTCTGAGGTGATACTATTGGGTTCCTGACCATTAGAGAACATAGTGAAGGGAACGTTGCAATATTTAGTTATATTTCAAACCATTATGTTCACTACCATGGTGGCACGGTGGCTTAGTGGTTAGCATGTTCGCCACTCAGCGCTAGGGATTCCGATTCAAATCCCCATCTGGGTGGAGTTTCCATGTTCTCCCCGTGTCTGCGTGGGTTTCCTCCGGGTTCTCCGGTTTCCTCCCACAGTGCAAAAACATGGATCAAGTCAATTGAATTCTCCAAATTGCCCCATATAAAGTGTGTTTGAGTGTGTACCCAGCGATGGATTGGCGCCCTGTCCTGGGTCTATCTGCCCAGCGCCTGAGATGTTCTCCCCTGGATGGGCATGGGGAACCCCACCGCGACCCTAATAGAGGATAAAGCGGGAGATAATGAATGAATGAATGTTCACTAACATGGTGGCTTAGTGGTTGGCACGTTCTCAGCACTAGGGATTCCGGTTCGAATCCCCATCTGGGTGGAGTTTCCATGTTCTCCCCGTGTCCGCGTGGGTTTCTTCTGGGTTCTCCGGTTTCCTCCCACAGTGCAAAAACATGGATCAAGTCAATTGAATTCTCAAAATTGCCCCATATAGAGTGTGTCTGTGTGAGTGAGTGAGTGCCCAGCGATGGATTGGCGCCCTGTCCTGGGTGTATCTGCCCAGCGCCCGAGATGTTCTCCCCTGGATGGGCATGGGGAACCCCACCGCGACTCTAATAGAGGATAAAGCGGAAGATAATGAATGAATGAATGTTCACCAACACTAATAAAATAATAGTAACATGTTGCCAATAAGCAGAAATTGAAATCAGCTTTAATTATTATCACTTTAATGCACTTTCACGATCAGTATTTAATTACCGTCATTCCGATCCAGTTCTCTTCTCCCTCCGGACCTCACTGTTTCATAATTAAAGAACAGCAGGCTGGAGAACCTTTTAATCAGACAAATAATTAAACTGGAAGCCAAAAACAGACCAGGACTCTGAAAGACCTCCCTCAGATAAGACGCTAGTGGAGTTTCGGCGGCTTTTGCTTCTGTTGGCGACGTTTCGTTTAACATTTGATGAGCTTATCGTGTGAATATTCCTCTATATTTTGGAAACATCGCTTGTGTCTTATATTTTGGAAACATCGCCTGTCCATCGCTTGTGTAATTTAACTGTTTGCTAACAGACCCATGTTTGTAATATTTATTTCTGAGTGATTGGTAGATCAGTGATGTGGTTACAATGTTCTGAGAGTTAAAATGAACTGTAATGAGAGTGGGGAATTTAAATGTATATATGCAGCTGAACATCCATTAAATCTTTACGCTTTCATATCTACATACAGTTTTGGACTGAGGACTGACTTTTTTTTTAAATTAGAAGACTTAATTATAGATTGGGGTGGCACGGTGGCTTAGTGGTTAGCACGTTCGCCTCAGCGCTAGGGATTCCCGGTTCGAATCCCCATCTGGGTGGAGTTTCCATGTTCTCCCCGTGTCCGCGTGGGTTTCCTCCGGGTTCTCCGGTTTCCTCCCACAGTCCAAAAACATGGATCAGGTTAATTGAGTTCTCCAAATTGCCCCATGTAGAGTGAGTGTGTGCCCAGCGATAGGTTGGCGCCCTGTTCTGGGTGTGTCTGCCCAGCGCCCGAAACGTTCTCCCCTGGATGGGCATGGGGAACCCCACCGCGACCCTAATAGTGGATAAAGCGGGAGATAATGAATGAATTATAAATTATGGCGGCACGGTGGCTTAGTGGTTAGCACGTTCGCCTCTCAGCGCTAGGGATTCCCGGTTCGAATCCCCATCTAGGGGGAGTTTCCATGTTCTCCCCGTGTCCGCGTGGGTTTCCTCCGGGTTCTCCGGTTTCCTCCCACAGTCCAAAAACATGGATCAAGTTAATTGATTTCTCCAAATTGCCCCATATAGAGTGTGTCTGTGTGAGTGAGTGTGTACCCAGTGATGGATTGGCGTCCTGTCCTGGGTGTATCTGCCCAGCGCCCGAAACGTTCTCCCCTGGATGGGCATGGGGAACCCCCCCCCGCGACCCTAATAGAGGATAAAGCGGGAGATAATTAATGAATTATAAATTGTTAGCCACCGCAAGTGAAGTTCTGTGGTATAAATCTGTGGTATAGTTTTCAGGTAATTGGTCACGCTGCACCATTGAAATAGCGATCCACCAAAGTCAGACTGCTCCAGACTCTTAAAGGAACAGAACGTGATTGGTTGGTGGATGTGATGCCTGAAATACACCCGTCACAAAGACGGGTTCAATGGTTTTCTCACATGGTCCGTTCAAGGTGAATTGGCTGCTCTAAATTGCCTCTATATAGTGATTCCCCTGGATGGGCATTGAGAACCCCCTCCCAGAACCATAGTCCCCTAATATAAAATTAAGATGAAGATAATCAGATGAAATGGAAGTTTTGTTCTAAGATGTGTCGTAGTGGTTATCGCATTCTCCCCGCGTTCTCCGGTTTCCTCCCACAGTGCGAAAACCTGGATTTAAGGTGAAGTGACTGCTCTAAATTACCACTGTATGGTGTGTTTTGGGAGGGTGGCACGGTGGCTTAGTGGTTGGCACGTTCGCCTCTCAGCACTATGGGTTCCCGGTTCGAATCCCAATATGGGTGGAGTTTCCATGTTCTCCCCGTGTCCACGTGGGTTTCCTCCAGGTTCTCCAGTTTCCTCCTACAGTCCAAAAACATGGATCAAGTCAATTCAATTCTCCAAATTGCCCCATATAGAGTGTATGTGTGAGTGAGTGTGTGCCCAGTGATAGATTGGCACCCTGCCCTGGGTGTATCTGCCCAGCGCCCGAAACATGGGGAACCCCACCGCGACCCTAATAGAGGATAAAGCGGAAGGTAATGGATGGATGGTGTGTGTTGGTGAGTATGTTTCCAATGAGGCATTGGCGCTCGAAACGTTCTCCTCTGGATGGGTATGGGAACCCTTCTCCCTGCGACCCTAGTATCTAATTAAGTGGAAAATAATGGAATGAGATGAGTTCTAAGGTGCCAAGTTAAAAACGTGATTTTTTTTAACACGGTGTTTCATGTGTTCTGTCTTTAGTACACTAGGTGGCGCAAGAACCCCAATTATCAGCACACGGTTTTATTTGATTCAAATCATCTCGCTTACTCACACGTCCACAGGTTCTGCAGTTAAGCACAGACAGAATATCTGAAGCAACCTTCTGGAAGTAGCAGGAATATGTTTATGTGATGTTCTAAGAGAAGGTAAACGTGACCAGCGTTCATCAAGGTGGCTTAGTGGTTGGCATGTTCTCCTCTCAGCGCTTAGGGATTCCCGATTCGAATCCCATCTGGGTGGAGTTACCATGTTCTCCCCGTGCCGCGTGGTTTTCTCCGGGTTCTCTGGTTTCCTCACACAGTCCAAAAACATGCAGCAAGGTCAATTGAATTCTCCAAATTGCCCCATATAGAGTGTGTCTGTGAGAGTGTGCCCAGCGATAGATTGGTGTCCTGTCCTGGGTGTATCTGCCCAGCACATAACGTTCTCCCCTGGATGGGCATGGGGAACCCACCCCACCCCACGCGTCCCTAGTAGAGGATAAAGAGGAAGATAATGAATGAATGGATCGGTTACCATATTTAGGGTGGCTTAGTGTTAGAGAAGGTAAACGTGACCAGCGTTCATCAAGGTGGCTTAGTGGTTGGCATGTTCTCCTCTCAGCGCTAGGGATTCCCGGTTCGAATCCCAATCTGGGTGGAGTTTCCATGTTCTCCCCGTGTCCGCGTGGGTTTCCTCCGGGTTCTCCGGTTTCCTCCCACAGTCCAAAAACATGGATCAAGTCAATTGAGTTCTCCAAATTGCCCCATATAGAGTGTGTTTCTGTGAGTGAGTGTGTGCCCAGCGATGGATTGGCGCCCTGTCCTGGGGGTATCTGCCCAGCGCCTGAAACGTTCTCCCCTGGATGGGCATGGAGAACCCAACCAACGCTAGTAGAGGATAAAGCGTAAGATAACGGATGGATGGATGGGTAAGACCGGCATGGCGGCTTAGTGGTTAGCATGTTCTCCTCTCAGCGCTAGGGATTCCAGATTCGAATCCCAATCTGGGTGGAGTTTCCATGTTCTCCCCGTGTCTGCGTGGGTTTCCTCCAGGTTCTCTGGTTTCCTCCCACAGTCCAAAAACATGGATCATGGTCAATTGAATTCTCCAAATTGCCCCATGTAGAGTGTGTTTATGTGAGTGAGAGTGTGTCCAGTGATAGATTGGCGCCCTGTCCTGGGTCTATCTGCCCAGTGCCCGAGACGTTCTCCCCTGGATGGGCATGGGGAACACCCCCACGACCCTAATAGAGGATAAAGCGGAAGATAATGGATGGATGGATGGTGTATGGATCAGAGCTCTTACTGCTTTACTGTTTTTCGAGTGTCTTTGAGAACATTTTCCACTCAAAGGAAATAAATAAATCTAATAAAAAAATCAAATAAATGTTCAAAGCTCCACAGCAGTCTCAGTTAAACAGCTCAGCTCCACTATAGCGTGATGTGTATGGATTACAGTGTGTTTATGCAGTGTGGTATGTATGGATTATGTTAAGAAGTGGATTATAAGCCCGTATGCTAACCATGCAGACTTAAAATCAAAAGTTGTGCCGTGAACGTGAGTGTAACCGAAATATAATGACCCTTCTCCTGCATTCACTCCTCCCTCCCTCCCTCCCTCCCTCCTCTGAACTGCTGCCTCTTGATAGACAAAAACACACCAACATCAAAGACTCTGTCATCCCACAAGAATTTCTACGGGCCCCCTGTCCCTTCTCACAGAACACTAACCAGCCTGGAATTTTAAGTGGATTTTCCCATTTGTGCAGAATAGAGTTGGAAGAGGAACAGATGACGCATCGGGACCGAACCCACACGGCCCACGTGAGCACACAAATACCTCTTATTGATCTTTTCCATTGTTTTCTAGTCAGACATTTGTAAAGATGGTAATTCATTCATTCATTATCTTCCGCTTTATCCTATACTAGGGTTGCGGGGGGGTTCCCCATGCCCATACATATCCATACGTCCTCTGGAAAGGTACAGTTGTAGGCTTGTGGTTAAGAACCCAGTCTTGCAACCTGAAGGGTACCCTGTTTGATTCCAAGTCCCAACAAGTAGTAGAGCTGATGTACCCCTGGGGAAGGCATCCAACCCCAATTACTCCCCAGGTTCTGGGGGGTAGGGGGGGGGTTCCCCATGCCCATCCATATCCATACGTCCTCTGGAAAGGTACAGTTGTAGGCTTGTGGTTAAGGACCCAGTCTTGCAACCTGAAGGTACCCTGTTTGATTCCAAGTCCCAACAAGTAGTAGAGCTGATGTACCCCTGGGCAAGGCATCCAACCCCAATTGCTCCCCAGGTTCTGGGGGGGGGGGGGGGTTCCCCCATGCCCATCCATATCCATACGTCCTCTGGAAAGGTACAGTTGTAGGCTTGTGGTTAAGGACCCAGTCTTGCAACCTGAAGGGTACCCTGTTTGATTCCAAGTCCCAACAAGTAGTAGAGCTGATGTACCCCTGGGCAAGGCATCCAACCCCAATTGCTCCCCAGGTTCTGGGGGTGGGGGGGGGGGTTCCCCATGCCCATCCATATCCATACGTCCTCTGGAAAGGTACAGTTGTAGGCTTGTGGTTAAGGACCCACTCTTGCAACCTGAAGGTACCCTGTTTGATTCCAAGTCCCAACAAGTAGTAGAGCTGATGTACCCCTGGGCAAGGCATCCAACCCCAATTGCTCCCCAGGTTCCGGGGGGGGGGTTCCCCATGCCCATATCCATACGTCCTCTGGAAAGGTACAGTTGTAGGCTTGTGGTTAAGGACCCACTCTTGCAAACTGAAGGTACCCTGTTTGATTCCAAGTCCCAACAAGTAGTAGAGCTGATGTACCCCTGGGCAAGGCATCCAACCCCAATTGCTCCCCAGGTTCTGGGGGTGGGGGGGGTTCCCCATGCCCATCCATATCCATACGTCCTCTGGAAAGGTACAGTTGTAGGCTTGTGGTTAAGGACCCAGTCTTGCAACCTGAAGGTACCCTGTTTGATTCCAAGTCCCAACAAGTAGTAGAGCTGATGTACACCTGGGCAAGGCATCCAACCCCAATTGCTCCCCAGGTTCTGTATACTACATTTACATTACATTACATTTTGGTCATTTATTGGACGCTTTTATCCAAAGCGACTTACAAGGTGAGCACAGGGTTAATCACAACATCCCTGGAGCAATTAGGGTTAAGGGTCTTGCTCAAGGACCCACATTGGTAACTTCAGTGGACCTGCGATTTGAACCCCCAACCTTCAGATTGATAGTCCAATGCCCTAACCACTGAGCTACCACACCCTAGGATACAAGGATTGCTTACTTCACTCAGTGTGTGTGTGTGTCACAGCACAGATGGGTTAAATGTGGAGGACGGATTCCTCTGTGTGTAAACACTGTAGGCAAACTAGAACACATCACTTATTTAATCGTAAGGCCTTTAGCATTTTTAAATAAACATCATTTGGCTAAACTAAAACAGAGCTATGACTTAGATTAGGGGCGGCACGGTGGCTTAGTGGTTGGCATGTTCTCCTCTCAGCTCTAGGGATTCCCAGTTCGAATCCAAATCTGGGTGGAGTTTCTATATTGTCCCCGTGTCCGCGTAGGGTTCTCCGGTTTCCTCCCACAGTCCAAAAACATGGATCAAGTCAATTGAATTCTCCAAATTGCCCCATATAGAGTGTGTCTGTGTGAGTGAGTGTATGCCCAGTGATAGATTGGCACCCTATCCTGGGTGTATCTGCCCAGCGTCTGAAACGTTCTCCCCTGGATGGGCATGGGGAACCCCCTTGTGTCCCTAATAGAGGATAAAGTGGAAGATGATGGATGGATGGATGGATGGATGGAACACCTCAGTTCTAGGGTGGCATGGTGGCTTAGTGGTTAGCATGTTCTCCTCTCAGCTCTAGGGATTCCCGGTTGAATCCCAATCTGGTGGAGTTTCCATGTTCTCCCCATGTCTGCGCAGGGTTCTCCGGTTTCCTCCCACAGTCCAAAAACATGGATCAAGGTCAATTGAATTCTCCAAATTGCCCCATATAGAGTGTGTCTGTGTGAGTGAGTGTGTGCCCAGTGATAGATTGGCGCCCTGTCCTGGGTGTATCTGCCCAGCACCGGAAATGTTCTCCCCTGGATGGGTATGGGGAACCCCCTTGTGACCCTAATAGAGGATAAAGTGGAAAATAATGGATGGAACACCTCAGTTCTAGCGTGGCATGGTGGCTTAGTGGTTAGCATGTTCTCCTCATGGACTTTCCATGTTCTCCCCGTGTCCGCATAGGGTTCTCCGGTTTCCTCCCACAGTCCAAAAACATGGATCAAGTCAATTGAGTTCTCCAAATTGCCCCATATAGAGTGTGTCTGTGTGTGAGTGTGTGCCCAGCGATAGATTGGCACCCTGTCCTGGGTGTATCTGCCCAGCACCCGAAATGTTCTCCCCTGGATGGGCATGGGGACCCCCCCCGCGACCCTAATAGAGGATAAAGTGGAAGATAATGGATGGATGGATGGATTTAGATTAGACAGTGGACATGAGAGCAGTAAATCGCATCCATTATCTTCCATTTAATTCTATACTAGGGTACTAGGGACTATGGTGGGGTGGGGTGGGGTGGGGGGTTCCCCATGCCCCATGCAGATACATCCAGCCCAGGGTTCTATCACTTGCTAGAAAAAAGAACTCTAGGCATTAAACCTGACTCGTATAATGACCAGGTCAGTAGTTCTTGTATTGTTCTCTCCGTTGTAAGTGGTTTCGGATACTAAGCGTCTACTGAATGATCGTACTCCGGCATGTTCCATCCTTTGTCTTGTTTCCAGATCGAAAAATCTTTATTGCCGTCATTTCCACATCACTAACAGCGCACAGCTGGATCTGTAATCAAAAGGACAAGTGCTACCTTTCAATAGAATTCTCACTTGGCGCGAGAAAAGCAGACCATGCCATACTGTCTTCATTCCTTTCACCCGAGCTCCATACTGTACTCACGTCTTAAAGTATCACTTGATCCGCTTAGACATTTTTGTCATGCAACCCACTCTGTCTGTACACCCGCTGGATTTTCCCGAGGCTGATTGAGGATGGGGACATTACTGATCCATGGGATTAGGCAGCCCCATTCTCCCACTTGGCCTTTGATGTCTCGCTCTCTCTCGCTGCGAGTCCAATAGGAGCCATGCGGCACGGTGGCTCAACAAGCCTGCTTTTGTTGCTTCTGCCTTTCTATTAAATGCCAAGAGGGTGATCTAAATCACTGGCACAGATGGAGCCATAGAGCTGGCTGCCCCCGTGAGGATGAGAAGGTAAATCATTACCTCGACTCGGGCCCTTCCAATTCTGCCGCTTTGATTTTAATGAGAAGAGATGATTGAAGGAGGGGTCTGCTATTCTTCAAAATATACGACCCTAGCAGCGGCGAGTCAAAGTCAGCTTCTTTAACATTCATCAGTCTGGAAGGTTTAGCAGTAGCATTTTTTTGGGGCGAATAAAGCTTGGATTTCATTACCGCGCTACCGACTGAAGTTCAAAACATCTGTTACGGTCTGGGAGGAATCAGAGTCGTAAAAATCTTGAAATAATTCTGGACTTTTTTATCGTAAAATGTTTCAACTATAGCCAGTGTGTGTTTTTTTCTGAAGTCTAGATAGAAGAAAGCAAAGGACACCTAATATCCACACAAACTACAAGGTCGGGCTTTATAAAGACATGGTGGAGAATTGGATTTGCCAAAAAATACATCCATTCATTATCTTCCGCTTTATCCTCTATTAGGGTCGCGGGGGGGTTCCCCATGTCCATCCAGGGGAGAACGTTTCGGGCGCTGGGCAGATATACCCAGACAGGGCGCCAATCTATCGCTGGGCACACACTCACTCACACAGACATGCACACAAACACACTCTACATGGGGCAATTTGGAGAACTCAATTGACTTGGTCCATGTTTTTGGACTGTGGGAGGAAACCGGAGAACCCGGAGGAAACCCACGCGGACACGGGGAGAACATGGAAACTCCACCCAGATTGGGATTCGAACCGGGAATCCCTAGTGCTGAGAGGCGAACGTGCTAACCACTAAGAAACAAGTGCCGCTATATATATATATATATATATATATACATATATATATATATATATAGCCATCAAAAGTTTGGACACGCCCCTTTTTGCTCCAGTTATTGTCCATGTTCTCAGTTCCACTTTCTGTAAAGCTGGACTTTGTAGTTCTCCAATTCCAGACTGTAGTCCGTCTGTTTGTACATACTGTGTACGCCCCCTTTACTCTGTTCTAATGGTCAGAACCCCAATAGTAGCACCACAGAGCAGGGATTATTTGGTTGGTGCATTATTCCTATCCCAGCTGTGTCACTGAGGTGTTTAAATGAAACTACAGCAGCACTGCTGCACTAAACACCCCCTCACTGCATCAGTGTCACTGCAGAACTGACCATAAACAATCCACCACCCAAATGATACCTGTTCTGTGATGTTCTGACCAACAGAGAACTGAGAACCAACAGAAAACAGATGGACTACAGTCTGTAATTGTAAAACTACAAAGTCCATCTATATGATAAATGGAGAACATACATAGATGATGAAGCAAGAAGGGGGCGTGTCCAAATTTTGAGTGGTATTGTATATATATGTTTGTATGTTTTATGGGTTTGGAATACAGATTATGATAAAATACAAAGCTATTCAGCAACAAGTCTTTCGGTCTTTGTTTAGTGAAAGTGGCACACGGTCCCATTGTGGCTGTTAAAGGCATAAGGGAAAACACATGACCCATTCCAGACTGCACCTGCCCCATGCGATCCACCCAGATGTGTGGGGCAAATTTCTCCAAGCAAACCATAAAGCACAGAGGATGTAAAGTCTGGACTCAGTGTTACTGCTGTCCCATTTGGTGGGGGCATTGTTGGGATTCCACAGCCTGTTTTTGTTATTGTTATTAAGGGCGAGTCGGCCGGCTGCTGCTCCGCTTGGCGTAAGAGGGCAAGCGTGGTGGGCTGAAACTGCCACGTACCACGGAGCAGCACAAATAATCACCTCACCGACTGTTTATTATCCCCTGTCGTCTCCGAACCTTTCGCCTTCCTCGGGCCTGAGGGAAGCACGGCTGATTGAGCACGACCCCCCATGGCCGAGCCGGGGCAAACTGATTTGATGTATGAAGGGTTCGGGAATGAGTGCGTCCATGTGTGTGTGTGTGTTTGTGGTTTTAAAAAGAGCAGTGTTGAGTAATTTACTTGGGCAAACAGCTTTGGATCACGCAGTGATTAATTACATCGCCGTGTGCTTGGGATGAAGCCTGGCAGGCCAGCGTTTGCCTTAAAGCTAGATTTCGGGTGGACCGGCATTACACCATCTATTCATTACCAATAACAGGTGGCTGAGGTAAAGCGCTTTATGAGGCTGATAATTGAACATCGGAATTCTGTACACACCAGGCCGTCTTTCATGAGAACGCAGACTTGGGGTTCAAATGAGACTTTGAACGTCGGCGCGCAAACTAATGATCCAGGTTTGAGTAATCGGCTTAAGGCTAAACTAAAACAGAGCTATGATTTAGATTCGACACTGGACCTGAGATCAGGAAATCTTCATCCATTATCCTCCATTCAATTCCTTCCTTAGGGACTTGGGGACGGGGTCCAATGCCCATCCAGGGAGAACGTTTCAGGCGTTGGGTGGATACATCCAGGCGCCAATCTATCACTGAGCAGACTTATTCACACACACACACACACTGTATAGGGGCAATTTGGATAGGGGCATGGTCACTTAGTGGTTAGTATGTTCACCTCTCAGTGTTAGGGATTCCCGGTTCGAATCCCTATCTGGGTGGAGTTTCCATGTTCTTCCCGTATCTGCGTGGGTTCCTCCAGGTTCTCCGGTTTCCTCCCACAGTCCAAAAACATGGAGCAAGGTCAATTTAATGCTCCAAATTGCCCCTTATAGAGTGTGTTTGTGTGAGAGTGTGTGCCCAGGGATAGATTGGCACCCAGTCCTGGGTGTATCTCCCCATCGCCCAAGACGTTCTCCACTGGATGGGCATGGGGAACCACCTTACCACCCTAGTAGAGGATAAAGCAGGGGGGGAGGGGAGTTCCCCATGCCCATCCAGTGGAGAATGATTCAGGTGCTGGGCAGATATACCCAGGACAGGGCGCCAGTTTATGGGTGAATACACACACACACACACACACACACACACTATATAGAAACCATTTAGAGAATTCAATTGAACTTGAATCCATGTTTTTGGACTGTGGGAGAAAACCGGAGAACCCGGAGGAAACCCACGGGGAGACAGGGGAGAACATGGGGAAACATCAAGGGCATTGAATCCAACCCTAAAAAAGGTGATGAGTTGATTTATATTAACTGAATAAATCATTTTATTTTAATTGGTATAATTACAGACCATTAACATCTTTTCTTATATAAAAAAAAAAACGAAAACAAAAAAAATCTAAGTATAAAATTGCATATAAACTACGGTTCCGTTGACTATCCTACTTTCTTTGATAATTTTGTGATATATCGGAATTTTACAAGGCATTATGCGGAACGAGCAGACAAAATTATGCAGAAGTAGTTATTTTAGGCGGCCGATCATTGTCTCTGAATAGCAGAGGAAATGATTAAAGAGCAAATGAAAGATGGAGCCAGGCCATTCACATGAGCCGAACGTAGTAATTACCGTCCCCAGTCGAGTCGAGCCCGCACAAAAGAGCTCCGGGCTGGTAATGTACTCCCCGTGATTCATGTTCACATTTCCAGCAGAGACAAAACAAACTCCCAGAGTCTCCGGGACAGGAGGAGAGTGTTACTCTATCAATGGCATTTACATTCGGAAAGGGGATACCGCCGAACGGAGTACAATAACAGGTCTGACTCAGACAGAAACAGCAGTCCAGGGTGGGAGGATCTCGGGGAGCGTGATGAGGAGCAGGAGTGGGAGGTGGAGAACCGGTGCCTGGTGTCACAGGGTCACAGGGTCAGGGGGAGAGGAAGAAGGAAAGACAGCAGGAAGCTTAAACTACATAGTTGGTCTCTGATGGTCGGTTAGCGTCAGCGGTCTCCTTGGTGTCCCGCTCGGAGGTGGGTGGGGTCCTGGGTCTGAAGCTTGATGGACGGTGAGGGAAGGGAAAGCCTCCACGGATCCCTGAAAAAGATGAAGACGTACTGTACATGAGGGTTGGATGGAGGAGTCGGATAAAGGATTCTTTAGCAAGCTGTCAGCTTTAAGTTCATTTGTAGAATTTAAAGACAGTCTTAGCGGCACGGTGGCTTAGTGCTTGGCATGTTCTCCTCTCAGCGCTAGGGATTCCAGACTCGAATCCCAATCTGGGTGGAGTTTCCATGTTCTCCCCGTGTCTGCGTGGGTTTCCTCTGATTCTCCGGTTTCCTCCCACAGTCCAAAAACATGGATCAAGTCGATTGAATTCGCCAAATTGCCCCATATAGAGTGTGTCTGTGTGAGTGAGTGTGTGCCCAGTGATAGATTGGCGTCTTTCCTGGGTGTATCTGCCCAGCGCCCGAAACGTTCTCCTCTTGATGGGCATGAGGAACCCCCCGTGGCCCTAGTAGAGGATGAAGCGGAATGTGGACATTTTTGTGCCAGACCTACAGCTGTCTCCTAAAAATGCTCCCCTAATTTCCATCCATCCATTATCTTCCGCTTTATCCTCTAGTAGGGTCGCGGGAGGGGTTCCCCATGCCCATCCAGGGTAGAACGTTTCGGGCGCTGGGCAGATACACCCAGGACAGGGTGCCAATCCATCGCTGGGCACACACTCACTCACACAGACACACTCTATATGGGGTAATTTGGAGCATTCAATCGACCTTGATCCATGTTTTTGGACTGTGGGAGGAAACCGGAGAACCCGGAGGAAACCCACACAGACACGGGGAGAACATGGAAACTCCACCCAGATGGAGATTCGAACCTGGAATCCCTAGTGCTGAGAGGAGAACGTGCTAACCACTAAGCCGCCGTGCCGCCCACATTAACTGCCCTTTAGGTTAGTGTGCTGAGGTTAGTGTGCGTGTGGGGGGGGGGGGGAATGTTTTCTTTCCTAGGGGGGGCTTAACAGAAAATAATTGAGAATCACTGTTCTAAAGGGATGTTCGAATAGAAGTTGCGGCGGGGAACTGGCTTCACCGGGATGGCTTTCTCATGTTGTCCCGGCGTGAGGAGCTCGATCTAGAATTACAGCGGATTAAACGTGCTCATGTGTGGAGGCTTGGGAAAGCGGCAGAGTGCTCTGCGCCGTGATCGGGTTCCTTACTCACTCTTATTACAGTTCCGTCCATGCCAACCCTCCTGGCATTGACACCTGTTGGGCTCCACGCAGGTCCCGTGTGTTCCACAGCTGGGCTCGCAGACAGCTGTGAGCGTGCACGCCCACGTACCAAGAATAAATAGAGACACAATGTTTAGCCTGAAGATTTACACAGGAAGTTTAGCTCTGCCGGAAATCTGAAATTAGAGTTATAATCTCCTCTGCAAGCACACTGACCAGCTGTTATTAACCCAACTTTGTGTGTGTGTGTGTTGTGTGTGTGGTGTGTGTGTGTGTGGTGGGGGGGGGGGGGGGGGGGGGTGGGGTAGGGGGGGACTTAGGAGACACCAGTGGGAAATCCTTAGAGCCTACTGAGAGGACCTGATACTAAAAAGGTCCATCCATCCATCATCTTCTGCTTTATCCTCTACTAGGGTCGCGGGGGGGGTTCCCCTTGCCCATCCAGGGGAGAACGTTTCAGGCGTTGGGCAGATACACCCAGGACAGGGTGCCAATCTATCACTGGGCACACACTCACTCACACAAACACACTCTATATGGGGCAATTTGGAGAATTCAATTGACCTTGATCCATGTTTTTTTGGACAGTGGGAGGAAACTGGAGAACCTGGAGGAAACCCACACGGACACGGGGCGAACATGGAAACTCCACCCAGATTGGGATTCAAACCGTGAATCCCTAGCGCTGAGAGGAGAACGTGCTAACCACTAAGCCAACGTGCCGCCCTACTGAAAAGGTATTTTACCAATCCATTATTTGACAATCTACATCCATCCATTCATTCCATGGGGCAGTGGTAGATTTGTGGTTAAGGAACCAGCCTTGCGGCCAGAAGGTCCCCAGTTCGACTCCTTGGCCCACCAAGTACCAAGTGCCCTTGGACAGAACACCTGACCCCAATTGCTCACTTGATCCATGTTTTTGGACTGTGGGAGGAAACCGGAGAACCTGGTGGAAACCCACGTGGACACTGGGAGAACATGGAAACTCCACCCAGATTGGGATTCGAACCGGGATTCCCTAATGCTGAGAGGAGAACATGCTAACCACTAAGCCATCATGTCGCCTACATTTAATATATCCTTTCATTCATTATCTTCCGCTTTATCCTCTACTAGGGTGGCGGGGGGGTTCCCCATGCCCATCCAGGGGAGAACGTCTCAGGCGCCGGGCAGATACATCCAGGACAGGGCGCCAGTCTATCACTGGGCACACACTCACTCACACATACACACTCAATATGGGGCAATTTGGAGAACTCCATTGACTTGATCCATGTTTTTGGACTGTGGGAGGAAACCGGAGAACCCGGAGGAAACCCAGGTGGACACGGGGAGAACATGGAAACTCCACCCAGATTGGGATTGGACCGGGGAATCCCTAGTGCTGAGAGGAGAACATGCTAACCACTAAGCCATCATGTCGCCTACATTTAATATAATATATTATAATACATTATCTCACCCTTGGAGCACAGATCTCCATGATAGCCTTTATTGCATTTGCATTTGTTCTTCCCGATGCATTTGCCTCCGTTTCGGCACATCTGGCGGCATTTACCTGCAACGAAAGAGTTAAAGTTACACAACCCAGATCCACACTGCCATATTTGATATTGTAATTTAGCTTTTTTAATAAGCACTATATTGTTTTTTTGCTATAATAGCTCAGATAGTTGACTGAACATGCTACCCAACTGCTTGTTCAAGCCCTAGTCCTATCCCGGCTTGATTATTGTAATGCGCTACTTGCCGGTATCCCAGCTTCCACAATCAGACCTCTTCAACTAATTCAAAACTCTGCAGCCCGACTCGTGTTTAACCCCCAAGAGAACTCATGTCACTCCATTACTCACTTCCCTCCATTGGCTCCCTGTAGCTGCTGCATTCAGTACAAGTCACTGACTCTGACCTACAGAACCATTTCTGGATCTTCCCTCCGACCTTCACTCTATCTTTTCAAAATACACTCCGACTCGTTCACTTCGCTCCAGTGATGATCGCCGCCTGGCGGTTCCACCTCACCGAGGAGCTCATTCTCACTCCGTGGCGTTCACCACTGCAAAATGGTGGAACGTTCTTCCCAACTCTGTCCGTAAGGCAGAATCACTAAACAGTTTTAAGAAACTACTGAAGACGCATCTCTTTAACAAATACCTGTTGTAGAAAAATAAATAAATAAAGGGGGGAGGGGCTGCAGCATCGAATAACAATCAGGTTTGATGAATTTACAGTATAGTTGGTTTTCTCCATGGCTTCTGACTTGTGGTGTTCTCATTTGTAAGTCGCTTTGGATAAAAGCATCTGCTGAATGACTAAATGTAAATGTAATGTAAATGAGATAGCTATACAATGTACTGCTTGGCTAAAAACAGTGCACATACTGGAGTTCATTGTAACAACAGCATGTATTTACGATGACATGGCTTCCACAGCCAGGGGCAGTGTCACAACATTCATATCCGTCCAGTTCAGAGTTAGTGAGAGGACCAGACTTTCACAGAATATCCATCCATCCATCCATTATCTTCCGCTTTATCCTCTACTAGGGTCGCAGTGGGGTTCCCCATGCCCATCCAGGGGAGAACGTTTCGGGCGCTGGGCAGATACACCCAGGACAGGGCACCAATCTATCGCACACTCTATATGGGGCAATTTGGAGATTTCAGTTGACCTTGATCCATGTTTTTGGACTGTGGGAGGAAACCGGAGAACCCGGAGGAAACCCACGTGGACACGGGGAGAACATGGAAACTCCACCCAGATTCGGATTCGAACCGGGAATCCCTAGCGCTGATTGGCGCTCTGTCCTGGGTGTGTCTGCCCAGCGCCCGAAACGTTCTCCCCTGGATGGGCATGGGGTTCTCTGGTTTCTTCCCACAGTCCAAATACATGGATCAAGGTCAATTGAATTCTCCAAATTGCCCCATATAGAGTGTGATTGTGTATGTGTATTGTGTATGTGTCTGTGTGTCCAGCGATAGATTGGTGTCCTGTCCTGGGTGTATCTGCCCAGCGCCTGAAACGTTCTCCCCTGGATGGGCATGGGGAACCCCCCCGCGACCCTAGTGGATGGATGGATCTTTCCTATGTAGAGGTACCAAACTTTTAACGTACTGGTATTTTATCATTTAAACATGGTGTCTAAAATAATGCACCAAGCTAACTGATTGACTTATTTGAATTTAATGGTTTTATTCATTCATTCATTATCTCCCGCTTTATCCTCTATTAGGGTCACGGGGGGGTGTTCCCCATGCCCATCCAGGGGAGAACGTCTCGGGCGCTGGGCAGATACACCCAGGACAGGGCGCCAATCCATCGCTGGGCACACACTCACTCACACAGACACACTCTATATGGGGCAATTTGGAGAATTCAATCGACTTGATCCATGTTTTTGGACTGTGGGAGGAAACCGGAGAACCCGGAGGAAACCCACACGGACACGGGGAGAACATGGAAATTCCACCCAAATGGGGATTCGAACCGGGAATCCCTAGCGCTGAGAGACGAACGTGCTAACCACTAAGCCACCGTGCCGCCTTAATGGTTTTAATTGAACTTAATTACAGAATGTTACTATGACGTTAATGTTCCAAATCCGAAAAGCGTCCTGGTTGTTCTAAATGTTCAGCCTGTGTTGGTGTGTATAAACCTGGACCAGATGCGCTCTGGTGATATACTCACCGTGAAAACATCAGCTGCCGTTTTATACTTTTGTTTAGGACTTAATTATTCGCTTAACACCGAGACGTAAAAATGGAATCAGCATTACCGGCTACAGATAACGCAGAGATGTGAGAGCAGCATAGAAATCCATTAGGCAATGGAAACTGTGCATTGCTTCGTCTTTAAAAAAATAATTAGGCCTATTTGATTTTATAGCCGTTGGGTAGTTAGCAGCTAACAAGATGATATTAAAGTCCGAGTCATGGAACTGAGGTAAAAATGGAACATGTGTGCAGATGTTACAGACGTTAAGGTTCCAGATTTTTCGAGAAGCGTCCTGGTTGTGTTCGAATAGATCAGCCTGTGAAATACTAATGTTAAGATCAACCAGGACTACAGGGCTCTGGGGTTATGTACTCACCGTAAAGAAATGGCTTTACCGTTTATACTTTTGTTTAGACTTAACTATTCGCTTAACAGAGACGTAAAAAGGAATCAGCACTTACCTGAAATAAATTTCCCCTAACGCTATAGATGGGAGAGCAGGGTAGGTTCCCCAATCCCATCTAGATGAGAATGGGCAACTCTCACCCACACAGTGCATTGAGCTTCGTCTTTAAAAAAATAATTAGGCCTATTTGTTTTATAGCCGTTGGGTAATTATTTTCCCCTTAATCCTAGATGATATTAAAGTCCGAGTCATGGAACTGAGGTAAAAATGGAACATGTGTGCAGATACACAGAGCGCAGGGATCTATTCGGGGCAGATTTTCCAGATACGTGTCGAATAGATCCGGGAAATACTAATGTTAAGATCAACCAGGACTACAGGGACTGGGGTTATGTATTGATAAAGAAATGGTCTTTACCTTTAAACATTAGAGTAACTAATGAGAAGAGATGAAAGAAAGACCAAACAACACTACTTACCTGAAATAAATTTCCCCTTAATCCTATACTAGGGACTAGGGTTGCAGGGGTGGTTCCCCATGCCCATCTAGATGAGAACCCAGGACTGGGCACACTCTCACCCACACAGATGAGCACACACGATATAGGGGCAATTAAAATGGGGCAATTTGTCATGTCATGTAATGTAATTATTTTCCCCTTAATCCTATACTAGGGACTAGGGTTGCAGGGGTGGTTCCCCATGCCCATCTAGATGAGAACCCAGGACTGGGCACACTCTCACCCACACAGATGAGCACACACGATATAGGGGCAATTAAAATGGGGCAATTTGTCATGTCATGTAATGTAATTATTTTCCCCTTAACAAATACTAATGTTAAGATCAACCAGGACTACAGGGACTGGGGTTATGTATTGATAAAGAAATGGTCTTTACCTTTAAAATTAGAGTAACTAATGAGAAGAGATGAAAGAGAAAGACCAAACAGCACTACCTACCTGGAATAAGCCATGAGATGTTTGCACACAGGCAAACACACGATATAGGGGCAATTTGTCATGTCATGTAATGTAATTATTTTCCCCTTAATCCTATACTAGGGACTAGGGTTGCAGGGGGGTTCCCCATGCCCATCTAGATGAGAACCCAGGACTGAGCACACACTCACCCACACAGATGAGCACACACGATATAGGGGCAATTCATATGGGGCAATTTGTCATGTCATGTAATGTAATTATTTTCCACTTAATCCTATACTTGGGACTAGGATTGTGGGGGGGGGTTCCCCATGCCCATCTAGATGAGAACCCAGCAGTGGGCACACAGTCACTCACACAGGCAAACAGACATGATATAGGGGCAATTGAGATGGGGCAATTTGTCATGTAATGCAATTATTTTCCCCCATAGGATTTTTAATCCTATACTAGGGACTACGGTTGCAGGGGGTTTTCTGCATGCCCATCCAGTTAAAAACCGCTTTATTTATTAGGGTCGCTGGGCTTGCACCCAGGGAGAACGGGGCGCTGGGCAGCCCCCAGGACAGGGCACCAACCTATCACTGGGCACACACTATGTAGGGGCAATTTAGAACTAGACTTGATCTATGTTTTTGCAGGGGGGAAACCGGATCTATGGCTGGGCACACACTATGTAGGGGCAATTTAGATAGGGGCAATATGTCATGTCATGTCATGTCATGTCTTTGGCTCAATCCTATTCTAATGACAAGAGGGAGTTCCCCATGCCCATTCAGAGGAGAACATTTTGGGTGCTGGGCAGATACACCAGGAAGGGCCCCAATCTATCTGACTCACTCACTTACACACAAACACACAGACACACACACTATATAGGGGCAATTATGATAGGGGCAATTTAGAGCAGTCAGTTCATTTGGAATCAATGCTTTTGGACTGTGGGAGGAGAGAACATGGAACCTCCATCCAGATCGGAACTCGAACCTGAATCCCCAGGGTTGAGAGGTGGTCACAATACGAGATCTCAGCTACAGATCATTTCATTTATTATTTTTGTTCTAAGCAGCTTAACACAGACAGGTTCTAAAGCCTTAATACAGATGTCCGAGGGAAAGAAAACACCCTGTCCAGGTCACCAGTCTAGTGCAGGACAGACACTCACACACACACCCAGGGGCAATTAAGCATCTCCAGTCCATCTAATGGCATGTTGGATTGCAGAAAGAACCCCATCCCATCCAGACAAAGAGCGAACCCTGCCAGATCCAATGTTTATAGCTCAAATAAAAGTAAAGACACTGACTAACCTTTTCCACGGACGTTCCACCGTTTACCCTAATTACAGATAATACACATTTATAAAGACATAAACTTTAAAACGCCTTGTTCTTCTGAATAACGTCTGTGGTATAAAGAGGGCAACCATGACAGCTTTATTCCTCACTTCATTCATCCAGACCCGACTGCCCCCATTGCCCCCATCTTACTAATGTCACTACACCTTGAACTCATTGAGTGGAATTTAAAGCTTGTTGTTAAACTACATTAGTTCACGTTTGCCTCTGTAGGTGATGATCCATTTGGCATCAGTGTGAGAACACACTTTAGTTAGGAAGTTTATACAGGGAATGACTTTTGAGTCAATGTGTGGTAATGAGACTGTTACGAGTAAGTGACAAATGCAAGGCCGTTCACTTTCCTTTACAATTAGTCTTTGGAGATGTGAGGGGCAGGGGCAGGGGCAGGGGCAGTAATCTTCAAAAGACTATTTCAAGCTCTTTAAACCACTTAGTGAGCCCATGAGAGTGATTTATCTTTAAATTCTTTAACATCGTCAGCCGAAATACATTGTTCGGATTTATTTCATTATAGTTAAGAGTTACAGTTAAGCTACGGAGAACAAAAATAAAAAGAAATGGTCTGAAAGCATAAAGCATAAAGGACATAAAACATCCAACATCCATTATCTTCCGCTTTATCCTATATTAGGGTTGCGTGGGGGGGGGTTCCCCATGCACATCCAGGGGAGAACGTTTCGGGTGCTGGGCAGATAGACCCAGGACAGGGCGCCAATCTATCACTGGGCACACACTCACTCACACAAACACACTCTATATGGGGCAATTTGGAGAGCTCAATTGACTTGATCCATGTTTTTGGACTGTGGGAGGAAACCGGAGAACCTGGAGGAAACCCACGCGGACATAGGGAGAACGTGAAAACTCCATCCAGCTGAGGATTCGAGGTTGAAATGAAATAATCTGTAGCTGAGATCTCGTATTGTGACCACCTCTCAGCCCTGGGGATTCAGGTTCGAATTCCGATCTGGATGGAGTTTCCATGTTCTCTCCTCCCACAGTCCAAAAGCATTTATTCAAGATGAACTGACTGCTCTAAATTGCCCCTATATTAATTGCCCCTATAAAGTGTGTGTGTCTGTGTGAGTGAGTGAGTTCTCAGTGATAGATTGGCACCCTGTCCTATCTGCCCAGCACCCGAAACGTTCTACCCTGAATGGGCATGGGGAACAGTTGGTTTCATCTGTGAGGGTTTCGTTGTTGCATGTTGCTGCTGTTGTAATACTGAAGGTGAAATGTTTTCATTTTTAAAAGTCTGTTTTGTGTGGACTTACTCATTTCACAGCGGCTCCCCTCAAAACCGGCGGGACATATGCATTTCCCAGGATGGAAACATGTTCCACCGTTCAAACAGGTAGTGCTGCAGTTGGCTGCGAATGAACCGATACAATCAATTATCAATATTATCAATTGATATGCAGATTATTATTTATAACAGATTATATATAAATATTACGAGTCAAAAGTTTGCTCCACTTATTGTTCTCAGTTCCACTTACTGTAAAGATGGATTTTGTTGTTCTCCAATTCCAGACTGTAGTCCATCTGTTTGTACGTAATGTGTACTTTTACTCTGTTCTAATGGTCAGAACCCCAATAGTAGCACCACAGAGCAGGGATTATTGGGTTGGTGCATTATTCCTATCCCAGCAGTGTCACTGAGGTGTTTAAATGAAACTACAGCAGCACTGCTGCACTAACCCCCCCCCCCACCTCACTGAATCAGAACTGACAATAAACAATCCACCACCCAAATGATACCTTTTCTGTGATGGACTGATCTATAGAGAACAGAGAACCAACAGGGGACTAACAACAACAAAGAACACAGATGGACTACAGTCTGTAATTGTAAAACTACAAAGGCCATCTATACAGTATGATGAGTGGAGCAAGATAGGGGCATATAGCACATCCATCCATATAACCAACACATCCATATTAACTATTAACATATATATATATATATATATATATATATATATATATTATATTATATATATATATATATATATATATATATATATATATATATATATAAAGGACTTCTTTACAGTATATATATATATATATATATATATATATATATATATATATATATATATATATATTACATATAATCTATTTCTCTAAAGAAGTCTTTATTTACATTTAGTAAGAAATTCTCGTTGACATATTGCAACACATTTTGGTCCTATGCATTTGTCTAGTTCAATATTTCGTTCGTAACACTCATTTTGTATCTTTATTTAAAAAAAAAAAAAAAATTTATATAAAAAAAATACTTGGTGTGAGCTAAACCTTTACAGTTACAGCTACATTTCAAACTATTGATAATGAAATAATATAAGTCAAAAAAATATGACAAATAAACACAGATCAATAAAATAGTCGCGTAGAAACCTAGTCAATTTAAAAACAACAAGCTTTTCTGACTCTCGAGATGTTTTTTTAATCTTGAAAATTGAATTAATCTCCAGTCCATCAAATAAAACATAAGCGCCTAATGTCCATGCCCTGAAAATATTCACTACGTATGTAAAGTCAGAGAATAGTCTTTCAAACCTCTCTCACAGCTGGCTCCTAAATATCCGCTCGGGCAGATACACACTCCTGGACTCATGCACATGCCTCCGTTTAGACATCTTGGTGAACATAAAGCTGGAAACAAAAAGCTCAATGAAATAGAACCGTAGTACTAAAAGTCATTCAGACTAAACTACATAAATGGCGTGAATTTAATTGGAATTCTTTAACGGAACGCCGACGTGTCGTGCCGGTAAAGTTTCCGTCTTTTCTCTACTTTTCTTGTGTTTCCTCAATTCCCCTTTTGTCTAAAGCAACAAACTAATGAAGAACACATGACCCTGCCACCCATCCTGATTTGTTATTATTATGAGGAAACCATCCGAATATTTATCTTCATGCCTATTTGAGGCACGCTTTGTGCTTCGCTGATGATCTTTTAAAGTTTTTCATATGCTGATGATTCCAAATAACACCAAATACTGTACTGTAATTGTATACGGGGAGTTTAGACCATGCGCATGGGATAAACATTTATAAACAAGTTACCCTTTTCACAATGTTTGCCATAGAAGCCATCCTGGCACTCGCAGATGTGCCTTTCATTGCAATAGCCTCCATTCCTGCAGCCACCGGGACATTTTGCTTCAGAAGGAGAGAAGAAAAAAAAAAGGGGGGGGGGGTTGAAGGAAAAAGCCACGGTCAGGGTTCTTTAGCCACTTCCTTCCAACACCACTTCAAGGCTTACCACAGACTTGTCCAGGCAAACTAATTCAATCACAGATGCCATCAGCAAAAGTAAACAGCTGGGATGAAACCACATTGTCAGACAGATTGAATGATCGTCCTTATTAAGTATAGACCTTCACATTTGGGCTCTTGTGGTTTTCAACTGATTTCATTTCAATACAGCGGGCTTCTTCTGAAAGACCATGTGGTCTGCTCACATTAAAGGCTCATTCCATGGAACCGAGTGTTGCTTCCAGACGTGTTTTAAAAACAATTTCCTCTCTTTTTCTACAGCGGTAGCTGTGTCTGGAATATTTGCAACAGCTGACCGGCTACCCTAAGGGGAACCTGGCACCGAGTCTTACTCTCCTGCTACAGAAACAAAACAGACATGGAATATTTGTCTGGCCGTCTCGGGAAACAAATCCCGCCTAAGTCCAGTTTAAGATCTTGTTCATGTGCAGGTTATCCAGGCTCAGCTTTAAAAAACTCCCAATGACCACCAAGCTTAACGTCCTATTACTTTCACCTTTAAATGGCTAATTGCAGTCGAAAATTCGGTCTAAGGTACAGTATAAGAACAGCCAAATATCCAAAAGTCATTACAGTCACTGAAGTTCTTCAGACGAAAACAATGTTGGTAATATTTTGTAAGTAATCATGTTTATTTCATTAGGTCCTCACTGTTTAAATAGTTGAATTAAATGTTTTAGTGGCTTGCTTCACCAATTACTATAAATATATTATTTCTAAACGCATGGCTTAGTGGTCAGCATGTCTGCCCCTCAGTCTCGGTTTGAATCCCGATCTGGGTGGAGTTTTCATGTTCTCCCTGTGTCCCTGTGGGTTTCCTCTGGGTTCTTTGGTTCCATCACACACAAAAACATGGATACACAGTGAATTGAATGCTCTAAATTGCACCTACATGCCCCTGTGTGTCTGTGTGAATGAATGTGTGCCCAGGGATGGATTGGCGTCCTGTCCTGGGTTTATCTGCCCAGTTCCCTGAAATGTCCTCCCTCGGATGAGCACCCTCTAGGTTCTCCCCTCCATGACCCTAATATAGAAAAATAATGAATTATTTAATCATTTTATTGCTGAAATTTTTATATTCATTCATTATCTTCCGCTTTATCCTCTCGGTCACGTATCCTCTCGGTCACGGTGGGGTTCCCCATGCCCATCCAGGGGAGAACGTTTCGGGCGCTGGGCAGATAGACCCAGGACAGGGCGCCAATCTATCGCTGGGCACACACTCACTTACACAGACACACTCTATATGGGGCAATTTGGAGAACTCAATTGACTTGATCCATGTTTTTGGACTGTGGGAGGAAACCGGAGAACCCGGAGGAAACCCACGCAGACACGGGGAGAGCATGGAAACTCCACCCAGATGGGGATTCGAACCGGGAATCCCTAGTGCTGAGAGGAGAACGTGCTAACCACTAAGACACCAAGCCGCCGTAATTTTATTTTAATATATTAATATATTTTTTTATTATTGACACACACACTTGTCGCTATGTTGAGATGCTTGCTTTTTTAAAATCTGGAAATGTTTATAGGCATATGTTTACATCAAAATAAAAGATAAAAATCTCAAGTACTGGTTAGTTAAATGTAATTAGATAATTATATGATTATGTGATTATCTTACATGATCATTTATCATGATTATATTAAATTAAGAGAATTCTAGGACGGCGGCACGGTGGCTTAGTGGTTTAGCACGTTCCCCTCTCAGCGCTAGGGATTCCCGGTTCGAATCCCCATCTGGGTGGAGTTTCCATGTTCTCCCCGTGTCCACGTGGGTTTCCTCCGGGTTCTCCGGTTTCCTCCCACAGTCCAAAAACATGGATCAAGTTAATTGAGTTCTCTAAATTGCCCCATATATAGTGTGTTTGAGTGTGTGATTGTGTACCCAGCGATGGATTGGCGCCCTGTCCTGGGTCTATCTGCCCCGCGCCCGAGACGTTCTACCCTGGATGGGCATGGGGAACCCCACCGCAACCCTAATAGAGGATAAAGCGGGAGATAATGAATGAATGAATGAATGAATTCCAGGACTCCAAACTTATCAGGAAGATGTAAATCAGTATGAACTATCTTCATACGCATCTTTTTAACAAATACCTGTTGTGGGAAAAAAACGGGGGGGGGGGGGGGGGGTGTTGCGCAGCATCATGTAACGTTCAGGTTTGATGATTTTACTGACTTTGACTTGTGACGTTCTCATTTGTAAGTCGCTTTGGATAAAAGCATCTGCTAAATAACTAAATGTAAATGAACTAAACGTTATTAGACAGCAGAGCTAACATTTCAGGCTCTTGGTGGCTTGTTATCTTCACAGACTCCTGGTCAGGATCTCTTGAGTTTTGGTCATTAGGGCACCTTCAGCTGTCACTGATGGACGGGCTGCTTCCTCCCTACAGAGAGAATTCAGCCAGATGGACTATTTGATGTGTGTGTGTGTGTGTGTGTGTGTTGGGAAGGGGGTTGTAAAGAATGCAGCCTTAGGTGTGTGTAATGGGGGGGTTATAGGCTGCAGCTGGCAGATTTCACATGACATCATGGCCCGGCTTCGCCTTTGTTGTACAATCCAGTGGGATCTGTATCACATCGCTCGCTTCTTTTTTCTCTCATCAAATTCTTATGCGTCACTGAGACGTTGTGGATGAAACGCAACACCATGCTTTAATGTTCATTGCGAAAGCGTTGTTTTTATTCTCCTCATCAAAGCCAAAAGAAGGGCAGCGATTTTTGCCTCTTTTCATCACTGAGCACCAAACATTATCTAAGATCCGCAAGAACAGCAAACCATCAAATGTTTATACTGCGGTTCGAGACCACAAACCACAACATCATCAGACAGACACCAGAGGCTCCTGTCTAGCCCCCAGAGGCTTTCAGGTTGCCAGGTTTCTTCTTATTCTTCCAAATCTATTTTAATGCGAAACAACCCACAATACTTTATCTGCTCCAGACCGGCATTTAGCTTTCTTTTTTTTTTTTTTTTTTTTTTTTTTTTTTTTTACATCTATAGACTATGTCACGGCAAAGTGTCTGTTGTTATTATCATGTTGCGGTGGCATTTTTAGGCACACTGTGAAGTGGAGGGGCAAAAACCATCATTCTTATAGAAGAAAGTGCAGTAACATACCCCTCACAGAGCTATGTAATACATTTTTGCTAGAATTTGGATTCTTAACCCAATGAATAATGGTTTAAAATTAATCTTTAAACCTTTAACCTGCAACGTGTGTTTTTGTTTTGGTGACTTTTTCTTAGATGCCCGATCGATTCTTGGATTTATTTAAATAAGTAAGAACATTTCAAGTTTAATTCTGTTTCTTACCGCTAAATCCTCTAATAAGGTCATGTGGGGGGGGGGGGTTCCCTATCCTATGCCCATCCAGGGGAGAACGTTTCGGGCGCTGGACAGATACACCAGGACAGGGCACCAATCCATCACTGGGCACACTCTTACTCTCACACACTATATAGGGGCAATTTAGCACAGCCGATTCACATTAAATCAATGTTTTTTGGACTGTGGGAGGAAATCGGAGAACCCAGAAAACCCCATGTGAACATGTGGAGAACATGGAAACTCCACCCAGATCGGGAATTGAACCTGGATCCTCATTGCTGAGATTTGGACATGGTAACCACTACACCACTGTGCTGCCACCTTGAATAATAGAAGGCAGTTTGATATTTGTAGTGTCTTTTGTCAGTTTGTTATCTATTTATTTGAATAACCTTAAGTGTAATTATTTTTACTGCATCTTTAAAATTGTAAACCGTAAAGACTAACCTCTCTGGCAGGTCTTGAAGAAGATGGCATTGTGCGGGGTCCTGAGGACGACATTCCCTCCTTTATCCATGACCAGAATAGTGACCTCGAATGCTGCAACCCCATCCTGGTCACCTTGACAAGGAAACCCGACCTGCACCACTGCATGAAAACATCAGGCATGTATTTACAATCTTATATAACTGACTTCCATCCATCCATCATCCATTATCTTCCGCTTTATCCTCTACTAGGATCGCAGGGGGGGTTCCCCATGCCCATCCAACGGAGAACGTTTCGGGCGCTGGGCAGACACACCCAGGACAGGGCGCCAATCTATCACTGGACACACACTCACTGACACAGACACACTCTATATGGGGCAATTTGGAGCATTTATTTGACCTTGATCCATATTTTTGGACTGTGGGAGGAAACCGGAGAACCCGGAGGAAACCCACACGGGGAGAACGTGGGATTCGAACCGGGAATCCCTAGTGCTGGGAGGAGAACGTGCTAACCACTAAGCCACCGTGCCGCCCATATAACTGCCTTATTGGGTTTAATTATCAATAATTGTGACATATATAGGGACGAGACAATCAATCATGTTTGCAATTAATCGCGATTAAAAACACTACAAACACTATTTAATCCTTATGTACGAAAAATATGTATTATGCGGTTAGCTGGAACTTTAGACTAATTGGCGCACCTCACACAAAACAAAATTAAAGTAACACATGCAGCATACTTGTTTTTAATTTGTGTTTACAGGAAAAAGAAAAAAAAAGCTAGTGTTCTTTCAAATAAATAGCCCAATATGTACTACGGCAGGGGTTCCCAACTGTTCCCAAGCCCGAGACCCACATGTTCTCATGGTCATTAACTTTTATAGAATACAAATAAAAATAGGCATCAAAAACACATTTAAACATGCATATGCATGCTAAGTGAATTTAAGAACAATTTTAAGAAACTGAGAAACTTGTCCCCAATGTACGAAAGTTCACATTTTAAATACTCTGGGTTATATTGGCGTTTCTGTACACCATCCCAAAATAAAGAGTCGGGTGAGTAGGGTAACCGGCAAATGGATAAGAATGATGTGTGCGTCTGACGCGTGCCTCTCTCAGTCCGTATTTTTTCAAGTACAAGAATAAAAAATCAGATGAGCATTCATTATTATTATTTTAAATTTTAATTTATTACTAAATAAATAATAAAGTGCTGAATAAATAATAAAGTGCTACCCACTTTTGGGTCTTGACCCACCAGTTGAGAATTGCTTTTTAAGGGACACAGTACTTTTTTAATTTTCTTAGATTTTTTTTATAAACCAATTGGAGATTTTGTGTTAATATTCAGCAAAAACAACAAAATATATTTTCATGTTTACAATAAATAAATATAAACCATGCATTGTTAATCATTGCATAATCATCATAATCATCGTGATTATTTCTTAGACAATAATCGTCTCATCCCTAGTCATATATATATTTTGTGTTGTTTATTCACCTGATGTTTTGTGCGGTACAGAGCCCAAGAGTGGAACGTTGACCACGGGATCGTCCATGATGTCTTTGTCGAAGGAGCGGAGACTCTGGAACTCATAAAAGTACTCTTCCTGCAAAAAAAAAAAAAGCTGTACTGACTGCTTTACTCTTTTTAAATAACAAAAGTTTTCAAGTGCAGGCCTCTGGTGTCCGTCACGCTCAGGGATAACACTTGGGGCCATCGCAGGCATGATGAACAGAGAGGTTACGAATTCATAAATTTGATTATGGTGTGGAAATCACACCAACAGAAGAGCACATATATCTAAAGGACTGAACGGTCATTCTTGTTCGTCGTGAATTGGTTTATTTCCTCCGAAGACAACGAGGCTGTTCTTTTTCGACAGTGTCCTCGACGCTTTGCAAATTACACACTTGTCAGAGGGCTAAAAACACACGCCACAAAAAACAGCCTCCAAGGCAATGAAAGCACAAGATGACTGTTTTAACCCTGTCACCCTCTTCTTTCTTTTCTTTTAAGATCTCTGGAGCACAGTTGTGTTTGATGGGGAGAAAGAAATACACAGGCTGTGTGGAGAGTTCTGCTAATCCTACCGCTGAATGGTAATAACCAACACAGATAACTCTTGCCGCCGGCCTTTTATGCCAAAGGCCTTTGTTCTCAAGGCTCTGCGGTTGGCTTTGAAGTATGAAGTAACAGAGCCCAGGAATGAGTAGACCCTCTCCCTTTCACTCTGCTTCTGTATCGTGCTCTTGGTTATCTCTTAGTTAGTGGCTCTCCTCGTTTTCTTTTATCCCTGTGTTTTCTCTTTAGTGGGTCCACTTGCCATTAGGGGATTATGATCCTAATATCTGGGGCTTGAAACCAAATATAATCATTTTTCATTCCGGGACACTTTCCCTTTACAAAGCCCGGTTTTAGAAAGCTGGGACACTTTGTAAAGATGCAATACCTACAACCTCAAAACTGGTATTTGTTACATTGCTGGAAAATCCAAAGCAAATGAGTTTCTTATATTTAATGACAATAAAAATTAAGGAATTAAGGCAAAAGGTTATAATGACAACATTCTGTAGGGAGCAACTTACTCACTGCAGGCACAAATGGGTTGTGGTTTAGGTGGGGTGTGGTAGCTCAGTAGTTGGGGTGTTGTGTTATCAATAATTATGGTTGTGGGTTCTAATCCCAGGTTCACTGAAGTTATCAGTGTGGGTCATTGCATTAAGGTGCTGTATGGCCA
>JAFMOC010000546.1:0-27500 GCA_019802505.1 Corydoras sp. C115 | reverse complement strand
AAGCAGGACGAGGTTTCATCCACAGGCGGCTTCAGCGCTCATTACCTATCCATGTTCCTCCTGACCGCCGCCTGCCTCTTCTTCCTGCTGCTCGGGCTCATGTACCTGCGCATGAGGGGCACCGGGGCATCAGACCCGCTGGCGGGTACGTATCACCCCACTGGCAGACCCTAACACAATAATACACTAGTTGCATAATGTCCATCCATCCATTATCTTCCGCTTTCTCCTATATTAGGGTCGGGTCCCCATGTCCATCCAGGGGAGAACGTTTCGGGCGCTTGACAGGGAGCCAATCTTTCGCTGGGCACACACTCACTCACTCACACAGACGTACACAGTCTATATGGGGCAATTTGGAGAACTCAATTGACCGTGATCCATGTTTTTGGACTGTGGGAGGAAACCGGAGAACCCGGAGGAAACCCACGCAGACATAGGGAGAATTCTTTGTGTTCTGCTTTGTCCTCTACTAGGGTTGCGGGTTAGGGGGGGGGGGTTCCACAATATAGGGGCAATTTAGATGGGGCAATTTGTCGGGTCTTCGGATCAATCCTATTCTAAGGACTAGAGTCATGGGGGATGCCAATGAAAGGTGCTGTGCAAATACACCCAGGACAGGGCGTCAATCCATCGCTGGGCGCGCACACACACACACACACACTATATGGGGCAATTTGGAGAATTCATTTGACCTTGATCCATGTTTTTGGACTGGGGGAGGATACCCACGCGGACACGGGGAGAACATGGGATCTCCACCCAGGTTGGGATTCGAGCCGGGAATCCCTGTCCCAATGTCCGTTTAATTAAAATGGACAATGTAACTAATCCACAACCAAGTATGATAGATTGATCTATTTTGCCTACAGTGCTTACACACAGAGGAATTTGTCCTCCACTTTTAACCCAACTGTGCAACACACACACTGACGAAGTGAACACACGTGCCCTTATACACAGCGCCCGGGGAGCATTTGAGGTTAGTTACCTTGCTTTGCTCAAGGGCATTTCAGCCATAGTATTTGGTGAGACCAGGAATCAAACTGGGGACCTTCAGGTCGCAAGGTTGGTTCCTTAACCGCAAGCCTAGACTGTATTACCTTTTAATTAGTGAAGGCATTAAGAACTAAAAACACTTATTTTTGATCCTGGTATAATTGCTTTAGGGAACAAAAATAGTTTTGTCAACGCAAAAGTATATCCAACAATTTGTGGCGGGATACCAATGCACATCCCCATTCAGGGAAGAACGTTTTGGGCGCTGGGCAGATACACCCAGGACAGGGTACCAATTTATTGCCGGGCACACACTTTATAGGGGCAATTTAGAGCACCCAATTTATCTTCAAATCAAAAGCATATCATAATTGTGAAGAGCATTTACTGTACATTCCGAGACACGCCCCATAATCATTTATTCACTCATTCATTATCTTCCGCTTTATCCTCTATTAGGGTCGGGGGTGGGGGGGTTCCCCATGCCCATCCAGGGGAGAATGTTTCGGGCGCTGGGCAGATACATCCAGGACAGGGCGCCAATCTATCGCTGGGCACACACTCACTCACACAGACACACTCTATATGGGGCAAGAATTCAATTCACCTTGATCCATGTTTTTGGACTGTGGGAGGAAACCGGAGAACCCGGAGGAAACCCACGCAGACACGGGGAGAACATGGAAACTCCACCCAGATTGGGATTTGAACCGGGAATCCCTAGTGCTGAGAGGAGAACGTGCTAACCACTAAGCCACCATAATCGTTTAATATAGTTTAAATTAATTAAAGTCTATTTTTAATGTGTTGATTAATCAAACATGTGATTTAAACAGTTAATAATGCAAATTAATTAGAGCAGTTTGGGGAAGGCCCGGCTCACAGCACTGTTGGGTAAGTGTGGTGTAAAGAACTAGTGGCCCACAGAGAGCCCTGACCTTAATCCCACTGAAAATCTTTGCGGTGAACTAGATGGGGGATTGTAAACCAGATTCCGTCAGCCAACATCTGACCTCACAAATGCTCATTTGGATAAATGGCGAAGATTCCCACACACTGGGTTGAAGCTGTTAAAGCTGCGAAGAGAGACTAACATGAATCTGGATGTTCTAAATGTTCCAATGGTTGTAATATGTAGGTGTCCTAGTACTTATGTCCATATAACTTAACTTTGTACAACAAAGATTATAATTAATTCACTTCAGTCCAACCCAGATGTTGTTTATCCATCCATCCATTATCTTCCGCTTTATACTATGTCAGGGTCATGGGGGGGTTCCCCATGCCCATCCAGGGGAGAACGTTTCAGGCGCTGGGCAGATACACCCAGGACAGGGCGCCAATCTATCGCTGGGCACACACTCACTCACACAGACGCACTCTATATGGGGCAATTTGGAGACCTCAATTGACTTGATCCATGTATTTGGACTGTGGGAGGAAACCCACGCGGACACGGGGAGAACATGGAAACTCCACCCAGATTGGGATTTGAACCAGGAATCCCTAGTGCTCAGAGGCGAATGTGCTAACCACTAAGCCACCGTGCTGCCCAGATGTTGTTTAAATATATTAAAATATTATCTGGCATACGGTATTGATTGTTAAAACCATTCATCCATTATCTCCCGCTTTATCCTCTATTAGGGTTGCGGTGGGGTTCCCCATGCCCATGCAGGGGAGAACGTTTCAGGCGCTGGGCAGATACACCCAGGACAGGATGCCAATCCATCGCTGGGCACACACTCACTCACAGACACACTCTATATGGGGCAATTTTGAGAATTCAATTGACTTGATCCATGTTTTTGGACTGTGGGAGGAAACCGGAGAACCCGGAGGAATCCCACGCAGACACGGGTAGAACATGGAAACTCCACCCAGATGGGGATTCGAACCGGGAATCCCTAGTGCTGAGAGGAGAACATGCTAAAAACTAAGCCACCGTGCCACCCGTTTGTTAAAACCAATGTTCTGTTAATAGTTGTCACCTGTAAACATGAAATAATGGAGATCTAACTCCCTCGTTAAGCAAATCAGCCAGGTTCATGTCAAGCACCGAATGTATGAGTCGCAGGATAATCTTTGTTGAGAACTGTTTATTCTTTTGCACAAATTTCAGGAAATCCATAATTGTCTTCTGACAATTATGAATAAAATACCCCTTTAAATTGCTGGAGCTTTGTACTCATCTTAAATAAAAATAGGAGAAGCAGCGCTCTGGACTGCTCACAATTCCTTTGCATGCGGGAAATGGAGCCTGTCTAGACTATTCAAAAATTATTTAAGCAAGTGACCCTGTCTGTCTTTAATGCGAACACATTTGTCAGATTTAGCTCGCACTGATTGGCATCAGGAAATTGCGTAGCAACAAAGTCTTCGTTCCGAGCTGTAGGTTCTCCAGTCTCTTGTTTCTGGTTTATGGAAAACCTCATCAGAGTGGCTGCTCATTGGACAGAAAATCAGATTTAAGTTGTATGTTTGTAAATTGGACGCATTTAGGATTTAGGGCTCAGAATCAGAATATCTTTATTGTCATTATTACAGGTATAATGAAATTAAGGTGCCATACTTTCGGTGTCACATACTAAAATTTGCATAAACAAAGATTTAAAAAAATAGCACTATAATTTACAAAAATTTTGAAGAAAGAAAAATTATTTATAAGACTTGGGTGCATTTAGGATTTTGGGCTGCAAATAAAAGGAATAGATCTGATACCATTCGCACGTTCATTAAAAACGAGTCACTTTATGCTTATCGTTTTCTTTTTTCACATGTTTTTGGGTCTTGTGAGAAACCCACACAAGAAAACATGCAAATTCCACACCAAAAGGATCATGTCACCGCTGCGCCACCACTGCTCCGTGTCACCGCTGCTCCGACATGCCACCAACCACATATAATCAAATCTGAAATAAACATTGCACTGACCTTTAGAGTTTCTCTCTTATGTAATTCTCTCATTTTCAGAGTTCTTTAAATGGCTTATTCTTTGAATTCTATAGTTTTCCAACTAACTTTCCTGAATCATCACATTGTAATTGTAATAGCAGCAGGTGGTGCAGGGTTTAGTGCCTCTACCGTGCATCAAAAATACTCCTGGGTTTGACTCGTGCTTCGGGGAACAAGGTTCATTTCTATCCGTGTTCTCCTTGTTTCCACATATATTTCCTCCCACATTCCACAGACACACTAATGGGTAACGCAGACATGCTTAATTAACCCATTGCTCATCACTTGTTGGGAAATGATTAAACATATGATTGTGCCAAGACCACAGGATCAGCATTAATAAGCGTGGCTTAACCCAAAGCAGCACCGTTTGCTGATTGTATGCCCCATCACAAGTTTACAAAGTTTAGTCAACGCCAATCTGAAATTAACTCTGCAGGGCTTTTTACTGTAAAAGGGTTTTCAGAAGGGCGGCACCGTGGCTTAGTGGTTAGCACATTCTCCTCTCAGCGCTAGGGATTCCCGGTTCGAATCCCAATCTGGGTGGAGTTTCCATGTTCTCCCCGTGTCCACGTGGGTTTCTTCCGGGTTCTCCGGTTTCCTCCCACAGTCCAAAGACATGGATCAAGTCAATTGAGTTCTCCAGATTGCCCCATATAGAGTGTGTCTGTGTGAGTGTGTGTGTCCAGCGATAGATTGGCGCCCTGTTCTGGGTGTGTCTGCCCAGCGCCTGAAACGTTCTCCCCTGGATGGGCATGGGGACCCCCCCCCCCCTTTAGGCTGCCTAATTCATTCATTCATTCATTATCTTCCGCTTTATCCTATATTAGGGTCGCAGGCGCTGGGCAGACACACCCAGGACAGTGCGCCAATCTATCGCTGGGCACACACACAGACACGCGCACACAAACACACTCTACATGGGGCAATTTGGAGATCTCAATTGACTTGATCCATGTTTTTGGAGTGTGGGAGGAAACCGGAGAACCCGGAGGAAACCCACGCAGACACGGGGAGAACATGGAAACTCCATCCAGATGGGGATTCGAACCGGGAATCCCTAGTGCTGAGAGGAGAACATGCTAACCACTAAGCCACCTACCTAATTCATATAATTACAATTTTGATGTCACACATTTATACAATGCTATAAACCCAAATGTCTGCAAGTGGTCAGTCAGCTCATTTTGTACACCAATAATGAAGACATGACCCTGGTTGTTGTATTTTATATTTTTGACCCTGACATTCTCCTGAAAAGCACTTCTATAATTCAAATTACAACATCTTTGTGTTTGTAATCCTCTTTTTTAAATTTCGGTTATGGTTCAGGGTCATTTATTGTTTTTATTGAAGGCAGACAGAATTTCTCGCTGTCCAAAAATGAGCATGTTGTGTTTCTGCTGTGCTGTTGGTGTATTTGAGGCAAGGAAACATGTTGCGTCAGTGAATTGAGTAACTTGAATTCGATTGAAACATTTAGATGATTTAGAATGTTACTTTGTTCCTGTAGGGGAAGTGCGATTTCACATACAGGAAACCAAAATAACAGTGAGGACAAGTAATTAAATTTTAGGGCCGTCCAAGTCTGACCTTCTTACATGAACTCACTCCAATGTCTCAAAATGATTTGTTCATAAAAACACAACTAGGTCATTTTACACCTATATAAATACCTATACAAATCTGATCTGCCAATCAGCTGAATTTGTCAAATGAATAGTTTAATAATTTAATAATCAATAAAATCAAACCCAGTTATATTAAATATTTAACCCTAATGTTTATTTATATTTATACTAGTTATATAGAATGAATATATATTTACGCTAATATTAAGAATGTGATCTTCTTAAATTGCGGCACGGTGGCTTAGTGGTTAGCATGTTCTCCTCTCAGCGCTAGGGATTCCCGGTTCGAATCCCCATCTGGGTGGAGTTTCCATGTTCTCCCCGTGTCCGCGTGGGTTTCCTCCGGGTTCTCCGGTTTCCTCCGAGACCAAAAACATGGATCAAGTCCATTGAGTTTTCCAAATTGCCCCATATAGAGTGTGTCTGTGTGAGTGAGTGTGTGCCCAGCGATAGATTGGCGCCCTGTTCTGGGTGTATCTGCCAAGTGCCCCAAACGTTCTCCCCTGGATGGGCATGGGGAACCCCCCCGCGACCCTAATATAGGATAAAGCGGGAGATAATGAATGAAAATCCAGGATGTAATGTTATATTACATATTTAACCCTAATGTTTATTTGTATTCTAGTTATATCGCATTAAAATATATTTATGCTAATATTAAGAATGTGATTTTCTTAAATTGTGCTATAAAGACTGTTTACCTCCTCAAAAGTCTCTCTTAATTAAGAAAAGTTACCATTAAAATCTGAACAGAACAGAAAATACAATATGTTTATAAAGAATTATTTCTAAATTGGTATTTGTTTCTAACCACACTACTGTTGTGTTCTCTATCAGTAATTTACGAATTGTATTAAATGTAAAATATTTAACACCTGAAATACCTTAATAGTAGTAGCCTGACAACATGTGTATAACGTGGATTGGCTGCTCTAAATTGCCCCTATATTGTATGTGTCCAGCGATAGATTGGTATGTTCTTCCCTGGATAAGTATTGAAAAACCCCTCTTACGACCCTAATAGAGGATTAAGCAGAAGATAATGAGATGATCTTAACTTAACTATACAAACCCGTCGCTATGTTATTAAAGATAAACAGAGCTTGTGTTATTCATACGTCTGCTGTAACCCTAAATATAATTCTTTCTTTATTTTCTGAGTTGATAATGCTATCTAGAGGAAAGTGCTGGCGACTGTACAAACCTTAGTGGGTGAAAGGCTTGTAGCCAGGCAGCTTTGTGACAATCCATTGCAGGGCAACCTCATGAACACATTTAATATCTCGAACCCAGCTCCATTCTGCTATAACTCTGCCGCTCGTATCAAGTGTAATTACTTATGCCTGCATCCCACCAACATAAACAATTATAAATATGCATGTCTCGCATGAGATGCTATCTCTGATGTATTAAGCGAAGCAGCCTGTCGTCCCGTTTGATTCGGAACTGTAGTTTATTCTTGTCGGAGGTTTGGTTTGGTTTTATAAGACCTGATTTTGGTAATTTCCTGTGTTATGTTCATCTCAGTGTTTTTGTTCTGTTTTCGACAGCAATTGAAGTAAATATTTAAATCCGCGTGTTTCAACTCCTCTGCCGATGCAGGAAGCGAAAGTTCCAGCACATACCTTCTTTTGAATCAGACTTTAAAAACAGGGTCATGGTTTGTGTGTAATGTCTAGCTCTTGCAGCTGGCGGCTAAATTATAACAGCATGAGTGAGTGGCGCACACGAGGAGGGAGTCGGAACCAGAGAGTGTGGCAGACTGACATGTAGGTCACAGACGCGCTAAAGCAGTCTGATTGCTCATCTCTCCACAGACACCAGAGTAGACCTAGATGGACTGATCCCTCTTGGCTGGGGTTTGTTGTTTACGTTCAGGGGTCGAAATCCTGTGTAGAACATGTTTGAACTTTTTCACAACCTAGAAAATATATAAGATAAGAGAAACCTTTATTTGGGGTGGCACGGTGGCTTAATGGTTGGCACGTTCGCATCTCAGCGCTAGGGATTCCCGGTTCGAATCCCAATCTGGGTGGAGTTTCCATTTTCTCCCCGTGTCTGTGTGGGTTTCCTCTGGGTTCTCCGGTTTCCTCCCACAGTCCAAAAACATGGATCAAGTCAATTGAGTTCTCCAAATTGCCCCATGTAGAGTGTGTCTGTGTGAGTGAGTGTGTGCCCAACGATGGATTGGCATCCTGTTCTGGGTGTATCTGCCCAGCGCCTGAAACGTTCTCCCCTGGATGGGCATGGGGAACCCCACAGCGACCCTAATAGAGGATAAAGTGGGAGATAATGAATGAATGAAAAGATGAGAGAAACCTTTATTTGGGGCGGCACGGTGGCTTAGTGGTTAGCATGTTCTCCTCTCAGCGCTAGGGATTCCCGGTTCGAATCCCAATCTGGGTGGAGGTTCCATGTTCTCCCTGTGTCCACGTGGGTTTCCTCCTGGTTCTCCGGTTTCCTCCCACAGTCCAAAAACATGGATCAAGTCAATTAAGTTTTCCAAATTGCCCCATATAGAGTGTGTCTGTGTGAGTGTGTGTGTGCCCAGCAATAGATTGGCGTCCTGTCCTGGGTCTATCTGCCCAGCGCCCGAAACGTTCTCCCCTGGATGGGCATGGGGAACCCCACTGCGACCCTAATATAGGATAAAGCGGATATAATGAATATAATATAAAATGAAACCTTTATTTGTCCCACAATGGGGAAATTCACATTCTCAGCAGCAGATACAGAGGTATCCAGTCATTAGAAGAGATTTAAACGAAAAACTAGGAAAAATTTGAAATGGTTAGAAATCTATATATACAAGATAAAAATCTAATTTTCAGTTATTTACAGTCCTGTGTGTATATATATATATATATATATCAAATTAATATGAAACTCGAGGGTGTCGTTCCACCTCTTTACCATAATTTATTCACAATAATGCACAACCTCAATGCCTTATTGTCTTTATAAAACAGTTAAGAACACACCATGACAAAGAAACACGGTTTGATTAATAAATGCGTTTATTCATTCATTCATTATCTCCCGCTTTATCCTCTATTAGGTTCGCGGTGGGGTTCCCCATACCCATCCAGGGGAGAACGTCTCGGGCGCTGGGCAGATAGACCCAGGACAGGACGCCAATCTATCACACTCACTTACACAAACACACTCTATATGGGGCAATTTTGAGAATTCAATTGACTTGATCCATGTTTTTGGACTGTGGGAGGAAACCGGAGAACCCGGAGGAAACCCACGCAGACACGGGGAGAACATGGAAACTCCACCCAGATGGGGATCCGAACCGGGACTAACTACTAAGCCACCGTGCTGCCCTAAATGCGTTCATTGAAAGCAAAATTGTTCATAAACTGGTCTTGTTTTTTATTTTTCAGTCAAGAACCATCCTTTTGGTGCAGACTTTGACGCTTCATATGTAAGTTTTCTACGACTCTATATTTTACAATAGCCTGTGCATGTCGTAATAAAGGGAAGTGGCTAGATTATGTAATCCGGGTGGATTATTTTACTAGTTAAACTGGTTAAACCGTCCAGTACAGCTATTTCAGTCTATGCTTTTAATCCACTTGCTTTTTGTATTATAGACTCGCGCCGAAAAAGACGTCATTCTTAGTCTTCTGCTGCATCTGCACGACCATCTGGCTCAAATCGCAGGTGACCTACAGAGTAGCCCAACACCGTTTTACACACCTTACTATGAGATGAAATTAGCTTTCCACAGTTTGTACTTGACCCAATGTAGTGCGCTGTGACTTAGCTGTTTAAAATGCCATGGTTAGAATTGGTAATGACGTCAGGCATTAACGAAAAAGATACTGTGACATTAAAATAGAAACCAACAAACGAATTGAACACAGTGTAGTTTACATGTTCAGGTTTTTGTCACTTAGTAAGCGAAATTCTAATTATAAGCAAACTTGCTGTTATCAAATTGCAATAGTAATTATTAGGGGTGAGCTGCAATATTCGACGATTCGACGATTCGATTCGGAGAACCGTAGTCGACTATGAACCTCATAGTCGAATGTACCATTTTGACCACATGGGGGTGCCCATGGCTGCTGCTAAGCATTAGTTTTTACATGAAATGTCTTTGTTTTCATTATATATATAGCCTTTTGTCAAATAAAATCATCCTAATTTCTAGAAGAAAAAAAAAAGGTTTTCTTTTGTTAGAAAAACAAATAAAATATAAAAAAAATATCTTTTTTAAAAACCACGCTTATAGCGCCATCTTGTGGTGAAATTTTAACTGATTCGACTATCAGTCGACTATAGGGAAAATCTGACGAATCAGATTCGACTATGAAAATCCTTAGTTGAAGACACCCCTAGTAATTATGTATTCAATGTTTTGCTGCAATACATTTACATTAATCATTTAGCAGCAGAAGAGAAGTTAATGATTTTAACCCTTGCAATGTGAATTGGTTGTAAAGGCTGTCAAAGTTTAGAATTAACATCTCTCTGTACTTAATTGCTTTAATTGCCTTTTTAAAATAAGTTTTAAAATTTTGATCTAAACTTTGTTTTCAGGTGAACACGACTGCAAAAATCTAAACGCTTCTTTAAACAGAACTGTCTCCTTTACTGAAGCCACAGAGTATTTATTGGTATGTAGAGTTTTGCGTTTTTTGTTTTTTACATTAACTTGTTTACATTAGTAGCCATCCTTGATGGAATGTTAAATCCTTGATGGAATGTCGTATTATTACTAATATAATATACAGTGGAACCCATGTTTTCGTTGACTTTGGATATCGCCAGATTCGGTGTTCATTGATTTTCTTTCATTCCTTCATTATCTTCTGCTTTGTCCTATGTCACGGGGGGTTCCCCATGCCCATCCAGGGGAGAACGTTTCGGGCGCTGGGCAGATACACCCAGAACAGGGTGCCAATCCATCGCTGGGCACACACTCACTCACACAGACACACTCTATATGGGGCAATTTGGAGAATGAAATTAACTTAATCCGTGTTTTTGGACTGTGGGAGGAAACCGGAGAACCCAGAGGAAACCCACGCGGACACGGGGAGAACATGGAAACTCCACCCGGGTTGGGATTCGAACCGGGAATCCCTAGCGCTAAGAGGAGAACATGCTAACCACTAAGCCTCTGTACCGGCCTTTTTTTTTTTTTATTAATTAATTAATTAATTTTTTTATTTTATGGGCGGCACGGTGGCTTAGTGGTTAGCACGTTCACCTCTCAGCGCTAGGGATTCCCGGTTCGAATCCCCATCTGGGCGGAGTTTCCATGTTCTCCCCGTGTCCGCGTGGGTTTCCTCCAGGTTCTCCGGTTTCCTCCCACAGGCCAAAAACATGGATCAAGTCAATTGAGTTCTCCAAATTGCCCCATATAGAGTGTGTCTGTGTGAGTGTGTGCCCAGCGATGGATTGGCGCCCTGTCCTGGGTCTATCTGCCCAGCGCCCGAGACGTTCTCCCCTGGAAGGGCATGGGGAACCCCACCGCGACCCTAATAGAGGATAAAGCGGGAGAGAATGAATGAATGAATTTATTTTATTTTATTTATTTAACTCTTATATTTCTATAATTAGGTTCCTTTGTACTGTTATGTAGTTAAACTGAATAGTTGTTCTTCTCTCTGTCTAGTTAAAAAATAAAGTGTATAAAGAATGGATGCAGACCTCCCTGGAGTGGATCATTAAAACCGGAGAGCTTTCCGGTATAAGGTAAAGTACATTGTTTATAGCAAACTTGTTAGATTTTATTTTTAATAAATCCTTATGGGATTTCATTGTATTGAAATGATGCTCTGGTCATAACTAGTGATGGGAGAATTCAGTGGAAACAATGAGAATGAGATGTTTTGTATTGACAGGTTGATCGCAGATGACCCTCTTCAAACAGTGGAGGAAGTGAATGAGATCTCACGATTGGAATCCACTCACCCTCGCATGTCTTTCTCCTGTCGCTTCCGACGGGCCCTCCTCACTGTGATCTACAAAGGGCTCTTCATCCTTTTGGGTACAGTTACCGAATACCATATTGTTGCACGTTATAAACAATCATTAAAAACATTTTCAAATCAATCTATTTTTATATTGAAGGAGTGTTTGTCAGCACGATTGGCATTTTTGCCGTCATTATTTTTTCAACCTGCATTTGCTGACAACTCTTCTCCAGTATTAATGAATTACATACATTATTGTATTTTCCGGCGGCACGGTGGCTTAGTGGTTAGCATGTTCTCCTCTCTGCACTTGGGATTCCCGGTTCGAATCCCCATCTGGGTGGAGTTTCCATGTTCTCCCTGTGTCCTCGTGGGTTTCCTCCGGGTTCTCCGGTTTCCTCCCACAGTCCAAAAACATGGATCAAGTCAATTGAATTCTCAAAATTGCCCCATATAGAGTGTGTCTGTGTGAGTGAGTGTGTGCCCAGCGATGGATTGCCGCCCTGTCCTGGGTCTATCTGCCCAGCTCCCGAAACCTTCTTCCCTGGATGGGCATGGGGAACCCCACCGCGACCCTACTAGAGGATAAAGCGGGAGATAATGAATGAATGAATGAATGAATTGTATTTTCCTTGCCATGGTTTTGGAAGGCGCTGAGGTACATCTCAGCACTCAGGAGGCAGATGCCTAGGAACCACCCTAGACATGTCGCCATTCTGTTGCAAAGCAGACACACAAACACGTTCAAGCATCCGTTCACACCTGAAAGCAATTGCAAATTGGCAATTCACCCACCGGGACTTTTTTGTACTGTGGGAATAAACGAACACAGACACAAGGAGAACATTTAAACAGAATGGATCATCCTGCTTGTGAAGAGAGGGCACTATTCACTTATGTCTCTGTAGATATGGACTGAATGATGTGTAGAGCTCCTTCAACATCATCTAGTCATGCTCTTATTCAAGCTTTTTCTGCTTCTTCCCATCAGGAATTGGTTTAATATGGGGTGTGGTGCGCTATGTCAAGTACCGCTGGAGGAGGGACGAGGAAGAGACCATGCGTATGTATGACATGGTGGAGAGAATCATAGGTATGGATTCCAGGTGCAATTAATTTAGCATAAATTAATTAATGCTTTTGTACAGTAAAAAAAATGGTTGTTTATATTAAATGGTGTTTTTTTTTATTATATATATTTTTTTTTTCAATACCACTACATTCCAAAAATAGCCAAAGTTGCAATACCACACTATATTAATATATTTAGTGTATGTGCTGTGTGATATATAATATATAATATTACTTTTTATGGCGGCACGGTGGCTTAGTGGTTAGCACGTTCGCCTCTCAGCGCTAGGGATTCCCGCTTCGAATCCCCATCTGGGTGGAGTTTCCATGTTCTCCCCGTGTCTGCGTGGGTTTCCTCCGGGTTCTCCGGTTTCCTCCCACAATCCAAAAACATGGATCAAGTCAATTGAATTCTCAAAAATCGCCCCATATAGAGTGTGTCTGTGTGAGTGAGTGTGTGCCCAGCGATGGATTGCCGCCCTGTCCTGGGTCTATCTGCCCAGCACCCGAAATGTTCTCCCCTGGATGGGCATGGGAACACCACCGCGACCCTAATAGAGGATAAAGCGGGAGATAATGAATGAATGAATATATATTTATATAAAATATTACTTTTAATAGCCAGTAGGGGAATCTAAGAGAGAATCCCCATCCCACCTCTCATGTTACTTTGGCTGCATAATGGACAAAGTTGCCATGTCTATGGATGTCTGTGCAGATCATAGTTATTCAGATTTATATATAAAGGTTATATAATAAAAAGGTTTATATAATAAAGGTTTCTTTAAAATTCTTTGAATACAGATGTGCTGAAGAGTCATAATGAGGCGTGTCAGGACAATAAGGACTTGCAGCCATATCTGCCCATCCCACACGTTCGAGATTCTTTTGTTCCACCTCAGGACAGGTGAGACATCCTGTTAACCTGCATACATTTGAAAACTGGTTTTTGAATGACTTTACCAAAATGTAATCAAATTAGGAATAACTAGGTTATAGTCAATTTCACTTTAACGCCAACACATAAATGAATTCTCATTGGTTGTTATGGTATACGTTTTAAATGTAGAAAGCTTGCACGTGTTCACGAAGCAAATTACTAAATTGTTACAACTCTCTTTAAAACAATTTAATTGTATGCCAAAACTCTGATCTGTTAAATACTTAGTGTTTAACATGAATATTGACACTGGCAGCCTTCACGATGCATTTCCTTTTCCATCCTGTTGAATTAAAGGAAGAGAATGAAGAAGGTGTGGGACCGAGCTGTGGCTTTCCTCTCTGCAAACGAGTCCCGTATCAGAACCGAAACCCAAAGGATTGGAGGCGCTGACTTCCTCGTGTGGAGATGGATCCAACCGCCATTGTCATGTGACAATATATGCAATGTTCCGTCTAAAGTATGGCAAGGCAAAGGTAATTAATTTAGATTTTTCATTCATTCGTTATCTCCCGCTTTATCCTCTATTAGGGTTCCCCATGCCCATCCAGAGGAGAACGTCTCGGGCGCTGGGCAGATACACCCAGGACAGGGCGCCAATCCATCGCTGGGTGGACACACGCTCTACATGGGGCGATTTGGAGAACTCAATTGACTTGGTCCATGTTTTTGGATTGTGGGAGGAAACCGGAGAACCCGGAGGAAACCCACGCGGACACGGGGAGAACATGGAAACTCCACCCAGATGGGGATTCGAACCGGGAATCCCTAGAGCTGAGAGACGAACGTGCTAGATTTATTTGATTTATCTTTGATTTAAAGGCAATTGTGTCTTCATGTCCTGCGTCACATATTTATTTTGTTTTACAGCATTTCCTCTAGATCGAAGAAACTCCCCTCCAAACAGCTTAACGCCCTGCCTGAAGATTCGCAACATGTTTGACCCCATGATGTAAGTTTGGCTGCTTTTTATTTGATTGTCGCATATATGTGTGTGTGTGTTGGGGATGAGACGATTATAAATTTTGTTATTATCAAAACACAATTCATATGATTCTATGCAATAACTTAGCCAAAAAAAAGTGCAAGACGTCACAGGAACAATGCACAGTTTCTTATTTGTTATTTATTGTAATCACAAAATAATATTTAGTTAATAAAAGGGTATGCCCAGCGATGGATTGGCACCCTGTCCTGGGTGTATCTGCCCAGTGCCCGAGACGTTCTCCCCTGGATGGGCATGGGGAACCCCACCGCGACCCTAATAAAGTATCAAATGGATGATAATGAATGAATAAAAGGGTATTTTGGACTTCAGGGGACTCCTCTTCCTTGTGCTGCCGTGCATCAGCAGGACAGGACATCAATGTATAGATTATATAATGATCGAGGGTCCATTTTCAAACTAAATCTATTCACCGAATCCGTCCTGCAGGACTCCAAAGTCACGATCCAATAGAAATGCAGGTTCTATCCAGTAATTGTCATTGCCTTTGTGTTCTGGCAGTGATGTGGATGAGGAGCTGGTGATATCTTTAAGAAAAACATAAGAAACAAAGCAATTACAGCTCCTGTACACAATAAGTAGTAATTATAGACACCGCTCCTGTTTGTGTGAGCAGCAGATTAGTTTATTAAACTAACCTTATTAAAGTAACGTATCATCAGCAACACTTATTTATAAAACCCAGATTTGTCAGTAGTTCATAGTTTGTTGTTTTAACAGGGAGGTGGGAGACAACTGGCACCTCGCCATTCAAGAAGCCATTCTGGAAAAATGCAGCGATAATGATGGCATTGTTCATATTGCTGTTGATAAGAATTCACGAGAGGTGAGCTTTTACTCAGCCTGTATTTTATTTTATTATTTTTTTATTATTATTTATTTTATTTTTTTATGTGAGAACATTTTTCAACCATGTTGATTTAATGGCTCTGATTTTTCTTAATCCGCTCTGGTGCTTATATGAGCGTCTGTACAGACTTTCTGGAGTAATTCCAATAATCTGTGGTTTTCTGTCTGCTTAGTGGCATTAGAGAAGCATTTATGTAGCTGTATGTCTGTAAATCGGTTTGGAAATGTTCATCCCATCTTCTGTGTCCCGATAGGGCTGCGTGTATGTGAAGTGCCTTTCAGAGGGGCATTCTGGGAAAGCTTTCAAGGCACTGCATGGCTCTTGGTTTGATGGTAAATAGATTTAATAATTGTAACAGAAGGAAAAGCACTGAAAACTTTGCCCGTTCGTATTGATCCTGCACTCATTTACAAAAAGCTGTTGTGATTCAACATTCCAACCCCCATTTTTTTTTGTTCCAGGAAAGCTGGTAACCGTTAAGTACCTTCGTCTGGATCGTTACCACCACCGATTCCCACAGGCCTTGGGCTGTAACACCCCGCTGAAGCCATCCAGCTCCAACATGAACACCATGGCCCGTCTGCACCATCGCTCTGGAGTGTCCAGTTCTTTGGGCTTTTCCTGATCGGCGTTCTCCGACACTCACTCCCTTTCTTTCCTTCTCCTCCTCGCTCCATGAGAGGGCACTTGCACCGGATTGTTCTCTTCCAAGGACAGAGGATAAAGTGGACTGTGTGTCATTGGGGTCGAGCTAAAGTGGAGAAACGTCCAAGCGGAGCAAGAGTGGTGGTGAACATGTCGGTAAAAGTCCAAGCCATGGTTAGGAGTGGCAAAGTCCCTCCTTTCAGAGACTCTGGTGCCGTGGACATAATATCCAGCTTATATTTTTCCTTTTACCATTTTGTTACGAATACTGTCTTTATGGAGAACATGAGGAACCCCATCACCTCCTTTTTATCCAAACTGTAAGAAGTGACAAATTCTAATAAAAGGGCAGGAGCTCATCGTGTTCTTAGCCCTCTTGTTTTTTTTTTTTTTTTTTTTTTTTTTAGTTTTTTTTTTTTTTTTTTTTTTGCGCCAGCCAACTCAGCTCCTAGTAAAAAAAGGAGTTCTCTTGGGCTAGTTGCATGTGCTGGTTAAAATATCCCAATATTTAAGCTTTGAATTGTATCATATAACATGGATGTTTATTTCCCTAAAGAGTTTTTTTGGTTTGTTTTTTTTGTACTTTTTCTTTTAAAAGAATGGCATGCACACACTATAAACCGAGGTGCTGTAAATATTTTGTTGACGGTGGTGGTTGAAATCATTTGTATGAAACTGCAGATTTTCAGAATTTCAATACTTGCCAACCGTGTAATTCGACATCATTTCCACGTATCTCACCAAACATCAGCAGAGACTTAACCACACGCTCCTGGATTATTGTCTGTTTTTGTACTTGGCTGCATTACGACTCGCCTCGATGCAGTTTGCCATTCTGTCTGTATTCAAGTACACGATATTATTGTTTTTCTTATTTACACATTTTTATTACAATTGTTGCTATTGTTTTTTTTTCGAGGGGGCGGGGGGGGGGGGGGGGGTAAGGGGTGTTACAGGCACCATCGGTGCAGCAAATCGATCCACATCTAAAGCAACAGCTCATCAAAACCAAGATCAAGGAATCCTGTCACATGACATGTGCCTACTGCTTCAAAACGGGACGGGAGCAGCGCTTTGAATATTTCGCAAAGCAGTTGGGTTGATGAAACAAATCTCAGCTTTTGTTTTAAATATGCTGGGGTTTTAAGCTTAATAAAAATGTAGTTAAATATATAGAAGTTTTTTTTCTTCTTTATAACTTATAATAAATACATGGCACCCCTTGGTTATTAAAAACCACCTTTTGAAAGGTCTGTATTTTTTAAATGCATAAACCTGTTTATTTAATTCTCTAATGTTTTTAAAGAAATTACAGGAAAATGGTATCCCTGGATCATGTACAGTGGACATTTGGTATGTTCTTCATCGCAGCAGAGTGACCTTACTGTGCCTTACTATTGTTCTGTTTTCTTAACCAACACTGCAGTCCTGTTATTTCTGATGAGGTTGAGCTGTACATGTCCCTGTATTTATAATATGTGTTTTCCTGAAGCAACAATTCAATTTTCTGTATTTTATCAGTTTAGTCGGTAATGTTGAACACTACAACATCGCAACCCATTACCCCCACTATTTTCTTTTGTTTTTTAAATATTCTAAAAACATTTTTTTCCATTTCAGCTGATGTGACAAATGAAATGCTAAATGTCGTGAGACTGTTGCTGCACCCTTACAGTGTTATCTTGCTTTGTGACCACAGTCTGGCACCAGCCTGTTTTACCCCTTTCAAGTCCTGTTTTTTTTTGGCAGTCAGTAAATTAAGTGACTTTACGCTTGAGTTGGTGTATCAAGTGCATCATTTGTAAACATAATGCATTTCGATATGTAAACTTTTACACAACAGCACATTTGCCCTCTTCCCTACTTGCAAGTGTGGTGATCTCCCCATCACAATACACTATGGACCAAAGTGTAAGGAACATAAATGTTCAACTTTAAGCAACCGTAACCACCTCAACACAAGGGGGGGGGGGGTACATTTGTAAAATGTGGGTAACAGTATTTTTTTTCCCCCAGTATCCATAAGAGCAAGAAGCCCTAGCTCACAATCTCAGTTCTAATTCACCTCAAAGTTATAACTGAGCTCTGTGTGGGTCAGTAAAATTCTTCCACGTCCAACTTCCATAACCATGTTTTCATGACCCTGCTTTGTACACAAGGTTATAAATGATATCTCCATACACAACGCTTAACAGACTGCATATCAACGACAGGGCTTTGGAATATGTCTAAAGGTAAATACACATGTTCAAGCAAAACACATTGAATGTATAGATTTATTCATTAACGTGGTGTTCATTAATTAATTAATTAGTTCATTAACATGGTGTTTTTAAAAGACTAAGCAAGCAAGTACTTGTAATGAGCAGAATAATCTTTCTGGTAAGCATCTCTCCTTTCTCCCAGTGAGTCTGTCGTAATGGTACTGATGACATCTGCTGGTGATAACGTGGAACTGCAGAACCCTTGACAATTCTCTGATTAATAACACAATATTTACATTTAAAACTCGTGTTTTTTCTTAGTCCTTTGTTGGTTCTCTGTTCTCTATTGATCAGAACCATCACAGAAGAGTATCATTTGGGTGGTGGATTGTTTAGGGTCAGTTCTGCAGTGACACTGATGCATTGAGGGGGGGGTTAGTGCAGTAGTGCTGTTGTAGTTTCATTTAAACACCTCAGTGACACTTCTAAACTCTGTGTGTGTGTGTGTGTGTGTGTAAGGGTGTGTGTGAGGGAGATTTTTTTCGCCAGTATCGGGAGTAAAGTTACCGTAATAACTGTAAGTTGGCTGTAAAGAGCAGCTTCTCAGCTTTCATAAACCGTCAGAATTTTTTTCTGAAGGCGCAAAGTGTCGCAAAGTTACGGTATTTCAAAGCAAAACCCTGCTTTAAAAACTGTCTAATCTGTGACCGACTCGTAAAACAGATTCATGCTTTTCTGCCGAAGCTCAGGTTCATTTATTCAAAGATTGTCAGCCAAAACCAATTTATTAGAACTGAATGTCCTATCCGCTGCTGACAGACATATTTCATATGTTATTTAATTTTATTCAATATAACTAATAAATGGTGGCGCAGTGGCTTAGTGGTTAGCACGTTCTCCTCTCAGCACAAGGGATTCCCGGTTTGAATCCCCATCTGGGTGGAGTTTCCATGTTCTCCCCGTGTCCGCGTGGGTTTCCTCCGGGTTCTCCGGTTTCCTCCCACAGTCCAAAAACATGGATTAAGTCAATTGAGTTCTCCAAATTGTCCCATATAGAGTGTGTTTGGCGCCCTGTCCTGGGTCTATCTGCCCAGCGCCCGAAACATTCTCTGATGTTCCCCCCCCCCCCCCCGTTCTAATCTAGGAAAAGAATTAATCTTAATAATAAATAATGAATGATAACAATAGTGTTGAAAAACGACGTATATACATTAAAGTATGAGTGTTTTTTTTAGAGAGGACAGAGGGAGAATAAGGGATCTAGGCTAAAGCCCCTGATGTTCTGTTCTACAAACAGAATTAAGTCTTAATAATAAATGGAGATGATACAAAATACGTGTAGAAACGACGTATATACATTAAAGTATGAGTGTTTTTTTTTATTTATTTAAAATGACACAGGCGGCACGGTGGCTTAGTGGTTAGCATGATCTCCTCTCAGCGCTAGGGATTCCCGGTTCGAATCCCCATTTGGGTGGAGTTTCCATGTTCTCCCCGTGTCCGCGTGGGTTTCCTCCAGGTTCTCCGGTTTCCTCCAACAGTCTAAAAACATGGATCAATTCAACTGAGTTCTCCAAATTGCCCCATATAGAGTGTGTCTGTGTGAGTGAGTGTGTGTCCAGCGATAGGTTGGTGCCCTGTCCTGGGTGTATCTGCCCAGCGCCCGAAATGTTCTCCTCTGGATGGGCATGGGGAACCCCACCGCGACCCTAATAGCAGATGAAGCGGAAGATAATGAATGAATGAATGAATAACTAATAAATGGGGCGGCACGGTGGCTTAGTGGTTGGCATGTTCTCCTCTCAGCACTAGGGATTCCCGGTTCGAATCCCCATCTGGGTGGAGTTTCCATGTTCTCCCCGTGTCCGTGTGGGTTTCCTCCTGGTTCTCCGGTTTCCTCCCACAGTCCAAAAACATGGATCAAGTCAATTGAGTTCTCCAAATTGCCCCATATAGAGTGTGTCTGTGAGAGTGAGTGTGTGCCCAGCGATGGATTGGCGCCCTGTCCTGGGTGTATCTGCCCAGCGCCCAAAACATTCTCCCCTGGATGGACATGGGGAACCCCCCTCCTTCCCCCACGACCCTAATAGAGGATAAAGCGGAAAATAATGAATGAATGAATAACTAATAAATGATCAAACAAAATGAATGTAACAACAGTTTGAAAAATGGATAAATACCTTCATGAAAGGGCACTTTTTTAAAGAGGACAGAGGGGAGATGATGAAAAAAAAATTAATAAAATAAAAAAGTGGTAGAAACGACTTATATACATTAAAATGGGAGTGTTTTTAATTTATTTTGTATTTTTTTTATTTAAAATGTCAAAAATTGAAAACAACCATTAGAGTGTGGATTCGCCGCGCATGCGCGCTGCAGCGGCACGCCATGCTCATATTTGGAGAAGATGCGCGCACGCGAGGAATTTCCCACAATGCACTTGTCATTACCTAAGAAGTCGTGGTGAAGTGTTTGGCTGTCAGAGCGGCGCGTGTCGCTTCGTTGCTGTTTCAGCTTCATGTTCGCTGTTTTTCAGCTTTTCGGGCTCTGGTTCTTCACCGGTACGTGTCCGTCTCTTTGTGTTGTGTGTTTTGTGTTTTGTGTGTTGTGTGTTTTGTTCACTCTGAGCGCTCGAGCGTTATTTCTCTGCGTCAGCGCTGTGGGAGTTTGTTTACTGTGTTATTACAACCGCTGTTCGCGTTCTAACCTCAAACTAACATTAATACAGACTGCAGATTAGTTTATTCTGCTTAATTAACCCGCTTTTTTAATAAAGCAACGGGTGTGTGCTGATGGGTTTAGGTGCTACTTAAAGAGATACTACGTCACAGACCCCTTTAAACGGTAAGTGGAATGGTAATGAGGATTTAAACATGATTTTGGACTGTGGGAGGAAACCCACACGGACACGGGGAGAACATGGATACCCCACCCAGATTGGGATTCGAACCTGGAATCTCTAGTGCCCATAGGGATATATTTATATATATATATGAGAGAGAGAGGCACGGTGGCTTAGTGGTTGGCATGTTCTCCTCTCAGCACTAGGGATTCCCGTTCAAATCCCAATCTGGGTGGAGTTTCCATGTTCTCCCCGTGTCCGCGTGGGCTTCCTCCGGGTTCTCCGGTTTCCTCCCACAGTCCAAAAACATGGATCAAGTCAATTGAGTTCTCCAAATTGCCCCATATAGAGTGTGTTTGTGTGAGTGAGTGTGTGCCCAGCGATGGATTGGCGCCCTGTCCTGGGTCTATCTGCCCAGCGCCCGAGACGTTCTCCCCTGGATGGGCATGGGGAACCCCCTGCGACCCTAATAGAGGATAAAGCGGGAGATAATGAATGAATGAATATATATATTTGAGAGAGAGAGAGAGGCATGGTGGCTTAGTGGTTGGCATGTTCTCCTCTCAGCACTAGGGATTCCCGGTTGAAATCCCAATTTGGGTGGAGTTTCCATGTTCTCCCCGTGCCCACGTGAGTGGAGTTTCATCCAGGTTCTCCGGTTTCCTCCCACAGTCCAAAAACATGGATCAAGTCGATTGATTTCTCCAAATTGCCCCATATAGAGTGTGTTTGTGTGTGTGCCCAGCGATAGATTGGCACCCTGTCCAGGTTAGGGGTGGCTTAGTGGTTAGCATGGATCAAAAAACATGGATCAAGGTCAATAGAATGCTCCAAAATTGCCCAATATAGAGTGTGTTTGTGTGAGTGTGTGCCCAGCACCTGAAAGGTTCTCCCCTAGATGGGCATGGGGAACCCCCCACTACCCTAATAGAGGATAAAGCGGAAGGTAATGGATGGATGGATAGTTAGGTTAAATTAAATTCTCCAAATTGCCCCATATAGAGTGTGTCTGTGTGAGTGAGTGTGTGCCCAGCGATAGATTGGCGCCCTGTCCTGGGTGTATCTGCCCAGCACCCGAAACGTTCTCCCCTGGATGGGCATGGGGACCCCCCCCCCACGACCCTAATAGAGGATAAAGTGGAAGGTGATGGATATTAGGTTAGGGTGTTTACTGACAGGCAAGACGATGGCACCCTAATTACCTCTCTAAACAAGGATTACTTGAGATATTTACATATGACTTCACGCCATCTGGTCCGATGATTGCAACGTGATGATGTAAGAGAGGTAAGATTACCATGTCAACAAAAGCCTGTAATTACTCCAGCTCATAAATGAAACAGTCCTCATCGAGCAGCGCTAATAACACATGGTGTAACCAACACACACGAACCCCAATCGCTGTAAACATCATTTAAACAGCTAAACTACCACACAGGCAGCCTGCCATCGGAATCCTGTATGACTTCAAATGCTCATGTGGAATACATTCATTCATTCATTATCTCCCGCTTTATCCTCTATTAGGGGCGCGGTGGCGTTCCCCATGCCCATCCAGGGGAGAACGTCTCGGGCGCTGGGCAGATAGACCCAGGACAGGGTGCCAATCCATCGGTGGGCACACACTCACTCACCAACACACTCTTTATGGGGCGATTTTGAGAATTCAATTGACTTGGTCCATGTTTTTGGACTGTGGGAGGAAACCAGAGAACCCGGAGGAAACCCACGCGGACACGGGGAGAACATGGAAACTCCACCCAGATGGGGACTCGAACCGGGAATCCCTAGTGCTGAGAGGAGAACGTGCTAACCATTAAGCCACCGTGCCGCCATGTGGAATACAGACAGACGAATCCACTCTGGGCAGACACTCATCCAGCCAATACAGCCATATAAGGGCATTTTGGATCGTAACTCGGGCTCTCCTTTAGATTGTATTATTGTGCTAACCCTAATTTGGTATTGAGATGTAATAATGGTGTGTTTCTTTTATTCTAATGATTATATTTATACTGTGGTATTGGATTAAGACCTTTCTGATGGGATGTGATTCGGGCCAGTCTTTTTAAACCTCAGTGACTCAGCATCTGGGTGTACAATGAAGGCTAAATTACAACAGGTAAGTATTTTATTAAATTGCTGCAGGACATGTTGGGCTTTGTTGGGATCCCAGCTTTAAAAAAAACAAAAAAAAACACCTAAATATATTTGGAAGATAGTTAAATTTGAATCTGATGTTTGGTTATAAGGTGCTAAAAGACGGTAACGAGGAAGCATCTAACGTAATACCAACTTACTGCACTAGTATTCAATGTTCTCGTTGTTAGTTGGAGGAATGTGATGTCTGCTGATATCACGTTCCAGTCATAAATTTGGACACACCTCCTTTTTGCTCCACTTACGGTTCCACTTACTTTAAAGATGGGCTTTGTAGTTCTACAATTCCAGATTGTGGTCCATCTGTTTGTACATACTGTGTACGTCCCCTTTGCTCTGTTCTAATGGTCAGAACCCCACTAGTAGCACCACAGAGCAGGGATTACTGTAATGTTATACGCTGAGTATCTGTGATCAATAGAGAACAGAGAACCAACAAAGGACTACAGTCTGTAATTGTAAAACTACAAAGTCCATCTATATGGTACCTGGAGGAAACCGACAATAAAGCAAGAAGGGGGAGTGTCACACCTTTAAAATTGAAAGAGTATTTCTGAAAATTGGAACTTTATTGCAGGCATGTGTTATGTAATGGATCGGTCATGCCCTGCTATTTATACCTTCGCTGGGAGCTTGGGGTCTATTTTGAAACGTAGCTTCACTTATGCAGACCATTTCCAAACTTATACACGGTCTATTATATTATTCTCATTTAAAACTATTATTCCATTTATCATGGATGCCTATTTATGTCTATTTGCACAGGTACAGTATTTGCAGTTGCATCTTTTAGAATCAGTACATGGGGTCTGTTGTTACACATTGTCATTAAACCCATTTTGGTGTCTGAAAAGCTCTAAAAACCTGTCTTCACATCAAAATGATCTAATGCAAGTTAAAAAGTCTGTTTTTTTGACGTTGTCACACGCATGGCCACTAGATGGACCTCATTTCACAAAAATTCTTCCTTACCCTTTTGTATATTGATGAGTGTAAATAAACAAGACCGTTAATGAGGACGGTGGTTTACATTCTTTTATTACTGATGCCTTACATGTAGAAAATGATTAATGCAGACAGAATATACACAGCCTCTGTGAAAAAGTGTAGCTTATTAGTATATACTTTGCTGCCACATGAATTTTAGAGCAATTTAAATTAATAGCAAACTTTTAACAGGGTTAAACATTTCTGCATCTTGATAATTAGTGTAGCATGTACATTTTCCAGTGTCTTAATTTATAATCAGCCACATCATTGCATTTAGTTTGGACACACCTACTTCTTGCTCCATTGTCCATTTCCGCCACTTAGTATATTGATGGACTTTGTCGTTTTATAATTACAGACCATTTGTACTTTGTTGTTGTTAGTCCCCTGTTGGTTCTTTGTTCTCTATTGGTCAGGAGCATCATAGAACAGGTAGAATCTGGTTGCTGGATTGTTTATTGTCAGTTCTACAGTGGATGCTTAGTGCAGCATTGCTGCTGTAGTTTTATTAAAACTCCTACTTGACACAGCTGGGATAGGAATAATGCACCAACCAAGTAATACCCGCTCTGTGGTGCAACTATTGGGGTTCAGACCACTAGAACAGAGTAAAGGGGATGTACACTGTACAGATGGACTACAGTCTGGAATTGTAGAACTACAAAGTCCATCTTTACAGTAAGTGGAACTGAGAACATGGACAATAAGTAAGTGGAGGGCATGTCCAAGTTTCTAACTGGTTTTTATAACTATATAATGATAAAATGCAACCTTACACTTGTAGCATTTGCATTGTAGAACAGTTGGATAACATTTTTGATAATAAAAAAAATGGTTTTCTTATTCCATTGATTGAATTGATGCATCACTACATGTTAAACCCTATTATCTTTTAATGCCATTAGAAATGCTGCTCCTATAGAATTGCAATTCTCTATTTCGTAGATCGACCCCGGTCTTCATCTCCGACTCTCCTCCTCGTGGCTGCCCGCTCGGAGTTGCTATAGGGAAAATGGCATGCCACCTCCTCCGCCTTTTGGCACCCTCCCTTCAGGGTTCAAGGTCCACATTGAGAGTTGGACGGCTTCTAAATGTCACCTCGTTCTTTACGCTGGGTACTGTAATTTGATACTCTTGCGTCCATGGCCACTGATTGTATTTCCGTCGTAACAATGACCCCTTGCTAATAGATGCTCGGTGGTTGGCTGACCTGCATTGTTATGTTCCCAGTTATTAAATGTAGTTGTGAGATGTAGACAGTATGTGTGAGTGAGTTTGCCCAGCAATGGATAAGTGCCCTGCCCTGGGTGTATCTGCCGGCCCTGCGCCTGAAACGTTCTTCACTGGATGCACATGAGAGGGAACCTCCCCACCCCCTCAAGCCTGGTATAGGATTAAGTGGAAGATGATGAAATAATATATTATAGCAGTTGTATCAGTGATCGAGCATGATAAAGATATAAATATATATAAATAACACTCCATGTGCCTACTTTTCCTGACATTTTTTATATTTACTGCCCTGATTATATGAAATGTACTGTTTATTACTTTTAATCTTCGTTAATATCAAAAGGCATGTTTTTAATCCACTTAACATTACACTGAGAAATGTAGTTTCTTTTTTCCCGCTGCATTCATTTACCAGGTTTAGTTACAAATTACTTTTAAGATAAAGCCTTTACACATCAAGTAACATAACAAACACAGTGTTAAAGATTAGACCAGTGGTTTCCAACTTGTTTAACCTCTCATGTCTTCTCGGGTCACATTTCAGGTAACCAGGTGGTTAACAACTTCACCAAATAGTGATTGTGAGCTCACAAATGCACTTCTGAAATAACGGACAACATTGCAATTGTACATTTAAATCTTGTAGAAAGTCGTTCTTAAAATTGGAAGCTGTTATACCTTCAAAAGCCGGCGCAAACGTCGCATGGGATATCCTAAATAGATGTTAGTATGTAGTTGTCTCAATTCATATTGTGTATTTATATATAAAATGAATGAGAGCTACATATAAATGGGTTGTGGTGTAATTCAGCTAGTAATAGAATATAATGTAAACTACACTATATTCTATTACTAGCTGAATTACACCACAATTTTAGTTTTTTTTTTTTTTTTGTTTTTTTTTTGTTTTTTTTTTTTTTTTTTTTTTTTACACACCACAAGTTTAGCTTCTAAAGATTGGTATTTAGATTTATTCTGTATGAATATCTGATTTATGGGAATACAAAGGTTTGTTTTTAATTTATTTTTTTTTTATTTTTTTCTCCCTTTTCCGTACTTTTATATTGGTATGTTATATGGCATAAAGTTCTATAATGTTTAGCAGCGTGCAAATTGATGCATTTAGACGTGTGTGTGTGTGTGTGTTTTATTTCTTTATGTATTTATTTATTTTCTTTATTAATTTTACCTAATGCATAAGAAAATGCTCATGGGGTACAGTTTTTTTTTTTTTCCAGGCTCTAGAAACGGAGGTCAAACGTCAACGTTCAGAAATCCTACCAGTTATTAACTAGTTTAATTTAGTTTATATAATTTAATGTGCGTTCATTTTACATATTGTATGGTTTTTTTTCTTAATTGCTGTAAGAAGTTTCAAATTGTAATGCAACTTATAACTAATAATATTATAGTTATTCAGACTTTTTCCCCCCATGTGTCTTCTCAGTGCTTTTTGAGAGGCCTGCTGTATTGCCTGGAATATTAAATTCATTAATTTCGTCATCATCCAGATTTCCACTTAATCCAAACTAATACTGTTAAATCTGAAATCTTAGCTTTTTAAAATTGTAAGATTTCTCATATACCATCTGCTTATCACTTATCTGATTTGTTCTTTGTTTTAATTCCGTTATTTCCTGCATGAAGAAATACGGGTCGTCCCGCAAAGGTGGTCTCTCTGCTGTACGCATCTGATTCGCAGCCATGTTTGACTAGTTTTTGTCTTTTCTGTCCTTCCCGTGCCCTGTCTTGTGTTTGTGTGTTCTAGCCTGAGTCTACTGTCCCCCGAGCACCAGTGTCGACCGTGGTCGCAGCAGCCGCCGCAGCCATGTCGGGGTTCAATCTGCTGCATCTGGTCACCAAAAGCCAGCCTGTTAAACTCAAGGCCTGCGGGCTTCCCTCAGGTCCACTGGACGCTGTGTGTGTTTGCAGTGTGTGCAGTGTGTGTATTGCGCTCTGCCACCACGTGGCATAACACGCTCCCCCCCTCCCCCCCTACACCGTTTTTTGCCGTAGGAGATACACGATGTGGTCACTT
>JAFMOC010000545.1:152500-162084 GCA_019802505.1 Corydoras sp. C115 | reverse complement strand
TTTATTTAAAAATTAATAAAAAATTTTTAAAATATAATAATAATATAATAAAAATTAGGGTTAGTGGTTTAGCTTTTCTCCTCTCACGCTGGGGTTCCCGGGTCGAATCCCCATCTGGGTGGAGTTTCTATGTTCTTCCCCGTGGGGGGGGGGGTTCCGCGTGGGTTTCCTCAATGTTCTCCGGTTTCCTCCCCACAGTCCAAAAAAAATGGATCAAGTCCCCATTGAGTTATCAAACAAATTGCGCCATATAGAGTGTGTTTATGTGTGTGTTTTTTTTCTCCTTCTGTGGAGTGAGTGTGTGTCCAGCGAATAGGATTGGCGCCCCCGTCCTGGGTGTATCGGCCCAGCACCCGAGACGGTTCTCCCCTGGATGGGCATGGGGAACCCCACCGTCGACCCTAATAAGGATAAAGCGGGAGTTATGAATGAATGTAAAACCATAAACCGGTTGGGGGTTTGAGTTGAGTGTAAGATGCCACTGTTGGACCCCTGCACTGGTCTCTTCATGTTAAATTTCTCAGATTGAATCATAAATCGGGTTGGATGAAGTGAATCCTGCTTAATTCTGCAAAAGTAAATATAAGCTGCGTTTGATAAAAAGACCATTTACGCATCTCTTTCTTTATATAAACCTTTTTCCACCCGGTTACTTTAGACTCCGACTTGTGAAGTCATAGACAGTGGTGTAAGCAGTGTCTCTGCTGCTGACTGATACTCCTCCCTCTGGTCACAAAAATGACATCATGCTTTAAGTGACAAAATGGCCTTTATGCACATAGTAAGGCATCGGTCTGCTCCAGAGGGCGGCATGGGCTCCCACTTGGTCTATTGTGTTTCCCCACAATGCCCTGAAGATCTCACTGCTTCTGCGTGACTGTGTGTCAGCTCGTGTGTGTTGTGTGTGTGTGTGTGTCAGGGCTAATGGACATTATTTCATGTGTCACACAGAAAGAAGAGCGACACATGAACGAGACAAAGAGTGAAGCAGGACACAGATATAATAAAGTCCTTAAACAGAATCTAGTTTAGTTGGTTTTAAGATATTTTTTTTGTTGTTGTTGTTTTTTTTGGGTTTGATATACACAACATGGATTTAAAGCCCTGACAGAGCAGAGGACAGAACGAGGGGTGAGGAAACGAATCGGAACTCATTCTCATTTATTTAAGTCTGATTTATTGCTAACTTTTTTCTTTATATTAATATTTTATATAATTAATATTATAATTATACTAACTATAATTCATTAATCATCTTTATCAGTTCATAACTTCAGAGCAGCATGCACACACACATTCTTATGCAGAGGTGTGTGTCTCCTACATGAAATAAAACTAACGTACATTAAGCTCGTACCTGCAGTAAACTTATTAATATGTAATTTTTTTTTTGTTGTTGTTGTTTCCCTGTCGTTAATCTGTGATGTTCTTCTATCCACAGTGTGTTCTCGTTCCTGATGTCTGCTCTCCACCCCACAGTGTAACAGAGTCGTGTGCTGCGTTTCCAGATGTCTGAAGGTGTGTACCTGCAGAGGGACATGGATGAACAGGTGGAGATGTGGTGGTTCGCAGAGCCGTGCATCTCACTGCTCTGCTACACTTGTTCAGTCACCATGGTGCTCGGCCTCGGGACGGGCGGCGTGGCCCTGCTGTCCTCGGCCAGCTCTGCGGCGGGGTCCTCGGCTCTCTGGCGCCTCACTCTGGGCTCTGCTCTTTGTCTCCTGGCCCTCCTGATAGTCCTGAAGCAGTTGCTGAGCTCGGCGGTGCAGGACATGGGCTGCGTGAGGAGCCGGCGCCGCATCGGTCAGCTGCGAAGCGGGGGAAGCGCAGACCCTCTGCTCCTCCTGGTCACTGGTCTGGCACTGATGCTGTGCGGCCTCGTCGTGCTGCTGGTCCTGGGGACCTCAGACATGCTGCTCTGCGGGACGCTGCTCTTGTCCTGCGGCGGCACCGTGGTGCTGAGTGTTGTGGCCTACGAATTGGCGGTGTACATCCTAAAACGGCGTGAGAGGAGGAGGAGGAGGAGGAGGAGGGGGGTACAGAGGAGGGTGATGAGGGTGTATACAGTGGCAGGACAGAGGAGCCTGATGTGGAGAGATTCAGCTTCCAGTCAGGCTGGTCTCCTATAAGAGACCATAATAATTCATGCGTTTTCAAATCACTTAAGATCTAATTTTATACTTCGGTAATTTAATTACATATTGTTTTTTTTTTTTTACAGACAAACTTCACACCAAACTTTATAACCGCTGAATCGTTTTACTGCGCCTCTCAATGTATACCTGTGGTCGCAATCATTGTCCACAAGAGGGCGGCATTTCTCCAGTTAACGCTTTTTTTTTTATTTGACCACGCGGCAGTTTCGAACTATTTAATTCATTCATCCATCATCTTCTGCTTTATCCTCTATTGGGGTCGCGGGGGGGGGGGTTCCCCATGCCCATCCAGGGGAGGACGTTTCGGGCGCTAGGCAGATACACCCAGGACAGGGGGCCAATCCATCGCTGGGCACACACTCACTCACACAGACACACTCTACATGGGGCAATTTGGAGAACTCGATTGACTTGATCCATGTTTTTGGACTGTGGGAGGAAACCGGAGAACCCGGAGGAAACCCACGCGGACACGGGGAGAACATGGAAACTCCACCTGGATGGGGATTCGAACCGGAAATCCCTAGTGCTGAGAGGAGAACATGCTAAACCACTAAGCCACCTTGCCGTCCTATTTTATTTTTATTTATTTTTTTCATTTATCCATTATCTTCCGCTTTATCCTCTATTAGGGTCGCGGGGGAGGGGGGGGGGTTCCCCATGCCCATCCAGGGAAGAACGTTTCGGGCGCTGGGCAGATACACCCAGGACAGGACACCAATCTATCGCTGGGCACACTCACACTCACTCACACACACACACTCTACATGGGGCAATTTGGAGAGCTCGATTGACGAGTTGATGTTTTTGGACTGTGGTAGGAAACCGGAGAACCCGGAGGAGACCCACGTGGACACGGGGAGAACATGGAAACTCCACCCGGATGGGGATTCGAACCGGAAATCCCTAGCGCTGAGTGGAGAACATGTTACTACAAAAACAACAGATTTAAATACCGACAGGGGGCGCACCTCGTTTTAAGGTGTGTTGGAGTTCGGAGTTTGTTGCTCAGGTCAGACACCGACGTTGGACGAGGGGACCAAACTCACCGGGCTTTGCGGACCTTCCCCAAACTGTTCTAAAGCCACGTGGTTGATTTCACACACCTGTGCCTTTGATGCTGAAATTATTCATCAGAGATTAAAGGGGCGGCTCCCGAAACGCTGTGTCCATTTAAACCACGCCTTTATTTTTGGGATTCCGTCCTTCATGTCCCTCAGTCCGGGTGATGGGATAGGCCCAGACTCTCGCGCTCAGCACCCTGAACAGCGAGGGGGCGGGGCTCACTCTGTGACGTCACTCGGAGAACAGGACGCGCCGCTTCGCCCGCACGGCGTCGGGAGTTAAAACGGGACGCGGCTTCAGAGAACCACAGAACCAGAGAACCAGAGGACCAGAGAACCAGAACCTTCTAAAGGTACCGTCTCACTCACTTTACTTTATTATTCAATTCTTCTGAAAATGAATATAACTTATTAAAGTACAGATTATATAAATCATCAGGATTAATTTGTATGTTCTAAAGTAGTTTAAAACTTTAATCCTCGTCATTAAAGAACAGAAGGTTGTTTCATAGTTCGGCAGATGTTCTATCTGTGTGTTTCTCTCTGTTCTGTACAGAACCGCCGCAGATTAGATGTTAGAATTAAAAGGTCGCCTGATTTTTTTTTTTATCAAGTTTAAAAGATAATCCAGAATTTACAAATAATCCCTCTGTCTGTCATAGAACTTTAGATTGAGATTAATCCCGTCTGGATGACGTTAGTCTCAAGAACGATTTGAATAAATGACTTAAATTGTGTTTGTTTTGAAAGGAGCACCGTTTTCGTGATCGCTCACCGCTATTTATATATTTAATAATTTCACCTCCTGATTATAACAATCTAAAGTTCCTACACTGCACACTGTGGACCAATTAACCCGAAACTCATTAATTACAACGAGGTTGTGACATCATGATGATGTATGAGTTTATAAGGACAGTATTGTTAACATAGTGTGAGCTTGCTGTGACGTCACAACAAGCTGCACGTAGCGTTTGATAGCTTTTGGACTTTATTATTGTTGGTTTAAAGTGGAGAACATGCCATAACTCACAGCCTGTGTGTTTTAGGGATGCTGTAGCGTCTCAGTGGAGATGTCCACCCCGCTGACCTTGAGCATGTGACCTTCACCTTGTAACCATGGACATTCACCTGCGCGCCAACCCACGCCATCACTACGGGCTCAACGGCTGTCATCAGAGGGTGAGTACACACACACACACACACACACACACACACACACACACACACACACACACACACACACACAGCCTCATACATAATCTGATAAACTTTTTTCTGTTTTATAAAATAAAGCGTATTTAAAGACACAGTGTGATGGAGTCTGCTGGAGCTTTCATAGATTTCAGTTCCCTGCTGCTGTTATTTTAATTACACACAATTAATGTAATTACCTTAAAAATGTTTCCGCACTGCAGTCTGCGCACACACACACACACACACACACACACGAGTGCATGAATGCACACATACACACACACATTCTGAAGGCTCCTAGATAAGACCGAAATAAGAAACCAGTTCTGCTGGAGTTTCTGACAGACCGCCATGACAGCGGATCTCATTGCGCTTTAGGTGTGACTCTCTGTCACGGATGTGTGCTCACGTGGGTGTGTGTGTGTGTGTGTGTGTGTGTGTGTATACCCTTCTCCAAAAGCAGCCTAACTCTCCCCAAAAAACCCATACAGACACCATAAATACAACTCCCCACCGATGGACTGTAACTTCTGCTCCTCCAGACCTCCCTGAGATCCTGACAGACATCAGTGCCACAGGGTTCTGATGTGGGGAACCGAACTTTGATCCCGTCATAAAAAGCTGCTCCCCTGACGGAACAAAACCCTCGCAGACCTCTCAAGGTCGGGGTAACGTGAGAGCTCCGGGTGATGAGTTCCCTTCCATTCACTTCAGGCTGAAAAGCTGGTTCTCTCTCTCTCTCTCGCTCGCTCGCTCTCACTCGGGGCCCCACTTTAAGGGCAACATTGGGATTTGTTAACCTGGGTTCTACCGTTCCGTATTTTTAGCCTGGATTTTTCATCAGGCACAAAAAAAAAAAAAACGATTAAAATCGAGCCAGAATTGATTTAAGGAACCAAAACCATCCACATACAGAATCAATCATCATCATCATCGTCATCTCTCACTCGCTCTCTTTAATATAAAAAAAGAATTTTCCCCTGTAAATCAAAACATGCTGGTTTGTGGGAAACAAATACTACCCCCCCCCCAGATTAATAAGTGTACAGGGGGCTGCCCTCAGTCTCCAGAGGTGTCATTATGTTCCAGAAGAAAAGAGAAAAAAAAAAAAAAAAAAAAGCCACGTAGAACCTTTTACCCTCGAGTCCTCCGGTCCGGCGTGGACACAGGTGAAGTGAACCTCTCCTCCACGTCAGAGCTGGACCTGTGGGGTTACTGGGTATGAGCCGGGGGGGGTGGGAGAGGAGGACGGGAGGAACAAGCAGCCCACTGTTCAGGCGTGCACACAGGAGGGAGGCGGGTGCCATCTGGATGGGCACCGATGTTTATAGGAAGGAAAAAGCAGGAGGCTCTCTGACTGACGGAACAGACGGGTCACGTTCAGGTTCTAACACTTTGTTCTCCGTCTGGCTTCCTCCTAACGAGTCGAGTTAGAAAAAGAATCTAGTGGAAACGAAGGGAGTCGCCGCACGCCATCGACTCTCGAAGGTGGCGTGTCCCGTCTTAGTTCACAGAGAACCGCTCGAGCTGGTTTAGGTTTTCTTCATTCGGGTGATGCAGCCGGTCCACATTCCAGCTGGTTTCGCTCATCACGTCTTTCTTTAAACGTAATTTACTGCTGCTTCACCAAAACCCTGGATTCTAGAACGATTTCAGAGAAAATAATAGTCATGTCACATGAACACGTGGGATGTTTTAAAAATATAAATTTAAAAATGCAGGTCAGCAGACTGGACGAGAACTAAAAATCATTTCAGCTGTTTTTTTCAAACCTGCACAGGGTTTTATTAAAACTACAAAACATTCTGCTTTTGACCTGAAACTCGCTCACTGCGACTCCACTCACAAGGTGCAGGTTTTCTTTTGGTTCTGGAGTGATCGACGTCCCGACTGAGGGAACGACTAATGATTAACATTCCTGCATCAGATTTAATTCCCAATTTACATTTAGACCACAGGAACTGAAAAGCTGCTGCTCATAAACATTTGCAGAAACTATTCCCATTAAATCCACAGTCTTATTACAGGACGTCTTTAACTGACCGATGGGATCCAAACATTTGTACGAACCCGTCGCTGACCCGATGCTGAGTCCTGACTGGTGGTTGTGTCTCGTTGTAGGACGATGGCCTGCAGTTCCTCAGTATGGAGGAGAAGGAGTGCATCCTCTTCTTCGAAAACACGATCGACTCGCTGGACGAGGGCTTCAACGACGACGGCGCCGCCGCGGCCCTGGCGTCCAGGAGCAGGGCGGCGCCGGAGGACGTCCGGCCATCGGCCAGTTCGCTCCTCAATTCCTCTCGCACCTCGAATACCACCCCCAATGTGATGGAGCATGACATCATCGACCTGGTCCACTCTCCACCCAGCTACGTCATGCCAGGTATTGATTCTAGATCAGCGTCACGGGGTGGAGGGGAGGAAGGCGCTGGAGCCTATCCCAGTCATTTACTGTGGCCCTTATCTTTTAAGTTTGTTTTGACAAAGTAAAAAATAAATAAAAAGGTAATTTAGATCTGTTACCAAACGCCAATCAGCAAGATAAAAATATATATTAATATAATATATAAATCTCTAAACCAATGAAATGACAGGAAGCAAACCACAACAAAGAGCGTCTGATGAGTAATGTCCGACGGCGTGTTAAAGGCCGAACTGAAACAAAAACAAACCCATCAGACAAAATGGGTTCTCACCCAGACAAACCCAGCCATGGTATTTTAAGTACGTAGTAAAACGAAGCCACAGTCACTCCCTGAGTTTCGCTCATGCTGCTGTTCCCCTCACGTTCCCTTCCAGATTTTCAGAACCTTGCCGTTTCACCAGAGTCCCACTACGAGATGAAGCCCAGAAGAGACGGCGCCTCGGCACCGCCCGCAGGCTCGGACGCATCCGAAGAGAACGGACACCATCCACCGCCGGGCTCCGTCCCGACCCCCGTGGTCATCGCCAGCCAGATAGCCGAGACGCGGGGCTCGCCCGCTCTGTCTCCCGCCATCTTGCTGGACCGCCGGAGGAGCATGGAGGCCAAGCGCGAGCCCCCGGTGGCCGCCAAGCCCAGCCATCTTCCCAGCAACATCCGAATATCCCGCGGTGGCCACGAGCCCAGCCATCACTCTATCGCCACCGAGGCGGTCAACCTCCAGGAACGGCGCTCGCAGATGTTGGCCAACTTGCCGGCCGGCAGCCACCCGTTGGAGGGGGGGGAGCCGGCCTGCGTGCGCAACTCACCGACGCGCAGCGTGTCGTTTAAAGACCCGAAGCCCGACAAATCCAGGATGGAGGCTCTGGCTAAGTTGGGGCTGAGTGGAGACAAGACGGTGAGTCCACCTGCGAGCAGTCTCCCCAAAATGAGCGGCTACGTGTCTGCACCCAACGGTGGGGCCGCGGCGGGCGGTAGATCAGGCAGCACCCATCAGGCAGGTCCCACCAGCAGCAACATCCAGAGGAAGAGCAGCAGCTTCACCGCGAGTAACTCCAACCCCGGCGGCGGCCATGAGCCGAGACCCAGAACCGAAGGCTCTCCGGGGGGCTTTGTTGGGAGAACAGCTGCAGTCACGCCCGCCAACAAACACCCCACCTCCCAAACTCCTCCAGACAGAAGATCCAGAAGCAGCTCGACGAGCAACGAAGCGGCACATCCCGGCTTCAACAGCTACGGAGGCAAGTCTTTAATAGTGCACCCCACAACGAAGCCTGACCCCGCCCCATCTCCCGCCGCCAAGAACCCGCCAGGAACCCGCGAGCCCGCAGACATCAAGCTCAACAGCTACGGAGGCAAATCCAGAAGCATCCACCCCCCGCACTCAGACGTACCGGACGGGCCGAACCTCCACGCTGGCGACCCCAGAACCCCTCCGCCAGAGCCAATCGGCAACGACGCCAAGACAAAACCGCCCCCACACCCCGAACCTGTTCATCCACCCATCGTCAGGACCAGACCAGGAACCCTGCCCTCCAACACAACCCCCAAACCGCTCACCTCCACCGCCTCCTTCAGGCCACGCCCCGATCCCGTGCCGCAGGAGATCCTCAGTAAACCCGCACCCTCGTTCCGCAACCAGGGCGTCACTGTGCAGTTCTCCGGGAAAGGAACCACCGAGGAATCCCGACGGGACGCTCTGCGCAGACTGGGGCTGCTGCAGACTCGGAAAACGTCCTAAAGACTTAAAGACCGTTTTTAGCTCCAGCAGGACGACGACGACGACGACGATAAGAAAAAAACATGCTTATAGTATTATTAACAAATTTTGTAAACGAGCGAATGACGTAATGGAAGTGTATTTATCAACCTTTTAATATTTAGGAGCAAGTTTTTAGAAACGAGAACCTGATTTTATTTGCATCATGTATCGGATCTTGTACTAATTTAAAGAGGGGGAGACGTTCCTGCCTCCATCATCATCATCATCATCTCCGGCTTTCAGACTCATTCAGCAAAATCTATTTTATTCTACAAAGTAGAAAAGCCTTCGCTCTCTTTAGAACTCAGGGGTTCCACTCATTAGAAGGTTGGCATGACTGCAGCCTCAGAACCTGCCTGCAACCCCCCCCCCCCACACACACACACACACGGACCCCAGCTCGAACCGTGAACCAGCCGCTGCTACGCTCAAAATGCCACACGACCTTTCAGAACGTTCCTCAGGGCCAAAGAGACAAACTGTCTGATGTTTCTATGATTTTTTATTTTTTTTTGGAGGTGTTTCGCGTATCGTCCCTTTAAATGTACAGCTTTTTGCTTTTTTTTTTTTTTTTTTTGCATTAACGTCGACTCTCAGCATCATAACGCACCGGGATGCGCACACGAGTGCAAGATGTTTAAAAGTGGCCAGTTTCGGGGGGATCTGCTGTTCTCCCTGCAGAGGGGGTATTTTTAAATCTGAAGCAAGTGCCTCCCACTCGAAACCACATGGAACTAAATGTAGGTCCTGTACAAGGGGGTGGGGGGGGGGGGCGGGCGGGACGGACGGAAAAATGTGTACGATGTTTGTTTTGGGGTTTTTTTTTTTCTCTTCCGTCTGAATTTATTTTCTCTAATTTGCGCTCCGGTCTCTGTTCACAAAGCTGCTCATTTTCTGTGTGTGTGTGTGTGTGTGTGTGAGAGAGAGTGTGTATAGACAGAAATCTGGTGTGTGTGTGTGTGTGAGAGAGAGAGACTGTCTAT
>JAFMOC010000545.1:95000-147500 GCA_019802505.1 Corydoras sp. C115 | reverse complement strand
GATCATCAGAGTACGTCCGGCGGTTCTGCGCTCACCTCCTCCTCGGGCTCATTCATCTCGCTCTCGTTTCCCGACTGCTCCTCCGTCTCCGCTCCAGCTTCGTCCTCGTCCTCTTCGTCTTCCTCGTCCAGAGTCTCGCCCTCCCCGACCGCGCCGGAGCAGTTCCCGTCTTTCTCGGTGGAGAAGCCTAGACCCCCCACACCCCGACACACGGTTACTCACGGCTGGGGAGAACAATGGACTGCTGCTGTAACCAACGGCGCTGAAAACAATACAGCAGTGTTGTGATTTGGTGTGTCGCGACCCGGAGACATCCTGCCTCACTCACAGCGGCTTATCGGCCCCGTTCTCATTTCCCCTTTAATCCGAGGGCCGAGCCAAACGGCTGATCATCGACGGAACATTCCACTAAACCAACTAACTGAAGGCTTTCTAGCATCGATCTGCAGAAGCGTTCCACTGACGATCTCCTCTCTACAGCCTTCAGAACATTCAGTCACAAACAGACTGAGAACTTTATTAGAAACAGGACGGTCTGAGCAACATGACGACGCAGACAAGAAGAAGACGCAGACTGAACGCACGTCTATAAAACTAAATGAGAAATGTGTAGTAATGCTGCCGCGATCAAATTAAACTTCAGCATCGTCACCCACGACCTTATTTTGTCTCATCACAGACTGCTGGAGCCTATCCCAGTGCTCAACACAAAGTGGACGGTCTATTTAAAGCCAGGCGGGCAGGCACACGCATCTCACGCAGAGCAGTGTTTGTTTTATAAACTGTTGGAAGAAATCGAGGCTCCTAGAGGAAATGCTTACAGACAATGGGAGAATATACAAATTTTTTTTTTTGTCCGGCATATCCTATCAAACACAGGACATCGTTGACTCACACACACTTCAAAACGTCCTCTTTATTAGCGAGAACGTCTCAAGCGATTGAGAACACACACACACACACACACAAACGAGTACGATTGGATTCCAGGTCAAGCCTTTGAAACATACCACATTAGACATTATGAACCCTCTGCAGGTACGACTGCATTACTGAGAGGTTACATTCTCTCACTCTGTTTAGGTATGTAGGTGTGAAAGGGAATAAAGCAAAGGATCGTGGATGATAAATGAGTCACGGCTACACACACACACACACACACACACACACACAGCAGGAATGCTGCTCATCAGGGATGACAGAAACACTGAACAGGGATAACAGGCAAATCACACACACGTCGCCAAGAAATGCCACGTTTTACTGAATGGCAAAACGTTTCTCTGTACTGTTCACTCATCAGGATTGTTACACTTACACACACACACACACACACACACACACACTCATACAGGAATGACGCTCAGCAGGGACGACAGAAACACGGGGATGATGCACCGAAATAGCACAGCGGCATGGTTCTTACCCAGCTTATTGAGGACCTCTCTCTCGAGCTCAGCGACCTGCTGACACGCCTCCTCCAGGGAGCCGCACAGCTGCATTTTGGGTCTCAGTAAATCCAGCATGTCGCTGATCATGTAATCGATATCGATGGGAAACGGGTGATCTTTGGTCCACACGTCCAAACTCTTCTTCCACCAGATGTAACGCTACGGGAAAACCAAGCGGATCCAACGTTTTAGGACGTTTGCTTTTGATAAATGACACATCATCAGACGTAACGATCAGCTACGCGGGAGGAACATGAGAGGAGACATTATACTCAGATTTAGGGGTGAGCTGCAATATTCGCTGATTCGACGATTCGATTCGGAGAACCGTAGTCGACTATGAACCTCATAGTCGAATGTACCATTTTGACCACATGGGGGCGCCAATGGCTGCTGCTAAGCAGTAGTTTTTACATGAAATGTCTTTGTTTTCGTTATATATATATAGCCTTTTGTCAAATAAAATCATCCTAATTTTTTTGTTTTTTTTTTAGGTTTTTCCTTTGAAGTGGAAAAAAGTCCAGAACGGGGATCCCATTTACAGTGCTCTAGAAAAACAAGTAAAATATTTTTTAAAATCTTTTTTAAAAACCACGCTTATAGCGGCATCTTGTGGTGAAATTTTAACTGATTCGACTATCAGTCGACTATGGGGAAGATCTGACGAATCAGATTCAACTATGAAAATCCTTTGTTGAATACACCCCTACTCAGATTATCCTCCTAATACCAAAATAAATCACATTATCCTCCTAATACCAAAATAAACAGTTCATACAGTGAGAAAGCGCTAAATAAAAGACTAAACGAATTTAAAAAAATAATAAATCCATCAAAACAAACCATCTGTTTCTCACTGTGTTTTTTTTTTTTTTTTTTTTTTTTTGGGGGGGGGGGGGTTTGCTTTAGGGAAACACAACTTTAGGGAGAGAAAAGTGTGACATGTGGGTCAAGAACCTCGTCCCATTTAAAACAGGACCGGTGAGTAAATGATACACAGGTTTAAATAGATATTCATTTACCAACCCAGAGCCAAACCTCAAGGACGGACACACACACACACACACACCTCATCGCATCACCACAGACTGTTCATAAACACAGCAGCTGCTTGGTGTGAGAGGCAGATCATGTGAAAGCATTAATGTATTTTTAACGCCTTGCTGGACTGGTTTATGGAACCCGAGCTGATCCAGAGTCAGTGGATCTTTGTAAACGTGGTACCTGGAAGTAGATCAGGAAGCAGTCGAGCTTCTTCTTGCTGGAGCCGCGGTCGAAGTACTGGCCGCAGGTGTCCAGCAGCGTGCACACCAGGCGGATGCGGAACAGGTGCTCCGGGGGATCCAGGGGACTGGGCGAGCCGTCGGTATTGATGCCGAACGAGATGAAGGAGAAGAGCGTGCGGAAGATGACGGCCGACTCCACCATGCGGTAGTTGTAGAGCTCGCCGAGGAACTTGGCGCTGCTGATGCGCCGCTGGTTGAACTTCGGCTGGTTCACCTGAAACGGCAGGCGAGAGAAATCAATCGCGCTCTACGTCCCGCGTGTTCTACGTGCTCGCGAGACGCACCTCCATGCCGAGCCGTATGTCCTCCAGCACGCCGTCCACCACGTGAATGCCCACGTCCTCCTGGTATGCCACCAGACCGGCCAGCAGGTTGGCCACACAATGGATGCTGTTGTACTTCACATTCCAGATGTTCACCATGCAGCAGATCAGATAGCTCTTCAGATCGGGGTCGTGCCAGGGCAACTTGCGCATCTGCCTCAACACCTAAAGACAAAGCAGCCATTCAGAACGCACAGGGACGCACCTTCAGAGGGGACGGGAGGGGAGGGGACGCCAAAGGCAACGAGCACGTGCCTTTTCGGTGGTGACTTTACTCAGATCTTTATAAAGCAGCTTGCGGATGTACTCCTGCAGCGGCGGCCTCTTCTTACGCACTGCCTTCTCTATGGGTGGAGGGTTGCAGTAGTAGTAGGCGTTCTCCACCATCGTAACATAGCGAGCATCGAGATGCTGAGCCTGCTTTTTACGCATCATTTGCTCCTAAACACACACACACACATACCTCATGTTTAATGATGAAGTTCATTGCAGGGAGTAAATATGTTTATATACAGTCTGACTGTGTGTGTGTGTGTGAACCAACCAGCAGCACGCTGGTCCGCAGGTGAGAGTCAGGCGACCTGAAGAGGAAGCGTCCGCACGTCTCCAGCAGGGTGCAGGCCATCTCAATGTGATGGTGAGAGAAATCCGACAGCAGCATCTACACACCAACAACCCCACATTAACGTCCACATTAACGTCCACGCAACGCTCCGTCCCCGCCGTCCCCGTTCTGCCCTGCGCGACTCCACGCAGCTCACCTTCAAACAATGCAGGGTGTCCGTTTTGGAGAACATCTTGAACTTGGCCAGCTCCCCCACGAACCTCACCGTCTTGTTTTTGGTCTCGATGTTGATCTGGTCCTTCTTCCTGACCTGTGAAAGCAGAAATAAAATAAAATTAAATTAAAAACAGTCGCATTAATGAATATCAGCATCACATGATCTTCCAGAAGGTCAGGAGCAGAGCCTCACATGGAATCGGAAATCTCCTTTCAGCATGGAGCAGAGATCCTCGGCGACATCCGACATGCAGGGATGCAGCGTGGCCACCAGGCGGGAGTAAAAGGGCAGCAGGTCGAGTCTGGGGTCAAATGAATGGAGCTTGATGATGATGAGGTCGAAAAACATGCACTCATATTAAAATACTGTAAAGCGTGGACGCACCTCTGTCTGGGGACAGTGAAGAGCGCACGCACCAGCTTCCTGCGGTTCGACTTGGTGTTCATATTCATACAGAAGTCCATAGCAGCCTGAAAAGAAGCACACCTTTGATTTTCAGTACAGACTCCACACCGTGTGATGTATGCATAAACATCTCTGCCTACACAAACAGGGGTGTGTGCATAAAACTAAATGATTATAATAATGAGCATCACATACTTTAATAATACCTTAATTGTTTGGCCTCCAAACATGACAATTATAACAATTATCAGTCTATTTGGTTACTGATGCAGATTAAAATGTATTTCACAACTCAACACTACGAATATAACATCAACCCTTTATTTAATACTCTACTATAAAGCAATACGGTACAAGAGGGCGTGTCACAAATCAGGTGTTATTAGTCCTGATGCATAGTGGAGTAGTTCAGTTCCACCTCTTTCTTGTGATTTATTAACAATAACACACAACCTCGAGTGTCTGATTGCTTTAATAAAACACTTACAAAAATTAAAAAACAAGCTTTGATTCAGAAATGCGTTTATCAAAAGCAAAATAATAAATCTGCTCTTACATGACGTAATCTAGTCTGGTTTTTAAAGTAAGCTTTATAAAAACGGAAATCTGTTAAATACTGCCATCTAGTGATTAAGTTACAAAACGCTGTTATCAAAAATATTAAACAATATTAAAAATTATTATACATAAAAAACTGGGGAAATGTATTGTATATCACGCATTGATACGAAACAAAGCGATCAGAGGTGTGTGGCAATAATGTCATGGCAGGACAAACAGCTCAGTCAATCAGATTTAAGGAGTGAAACAACCCATTTAATAAAATGAAATAAACAAGCTGATGCCTCATATACTAAAAAAATAAAACAAAATAAAAAAAAACACACCTCAAGTAGATGAATAAAACTTATTTAATTGTATGAAATTAATTGTATAAAAATTTTAACTGAAATGAAAAAAAATCCCTAATTTGAGAAATGAGTTTAAAGTCACACCCCCTCTGAAATGACTAATCATTAGTGTTCTGATGTAAGAGTGTAAGTATAAATAAAACAGTCTACACCCTTGAACACTGAGGAAACAATGAGGTCCGATAAGGTACAGGAAGGTCTGATAAGGATTAATGTGGGCGGGGCTACGCCTTCAGGTATTTTAGGTATGGGTTCACCTTGTCGATCAGGTCTCTGTTAACACAGTTGGGAAGTTGCTGGATGAAGGCGTCAACAATGAGTTTGAGATGAGATCCGGTGCTGGCCTCCTCGTCTTCTTGTTCTGGGTGCACACACACACACACACACACACACAGAGTTTTCTATTTATAGCCATTGAAAATCAAAGCGCATAGCAACAAATAATCAATAATCTATAGCGTAATTCTATTCCATTGTGCTGTGATCCTGATGGGGGGGTGGGGTAAAAGCTGGTGGGGTTTTAATTTAAATATCATTTTGTATATTTTAATCCGACTAAACAGGCTGTTATAATTAATACACAACGTTTGCTACACAGGAGGACCAGCTTGAGATTATACTTTGTTAAATTCTGCCCTCTAGTGGTTCAATATGCATCCTTCAGCTGTACATTGTGTCAAAAATAGGACTAAAAATGAATCATTAAAAATAAAAACACTGTAGACGATCAGACTGTGGTGCAGACTGTGCGCATGTTCGTATAAACCTTGCTCATCGAGTATTTTCTTGGCCAGTTCTTCGTTCTCGGCTTCGTCTGCACCCTCCAGTTCCATGGGGTCGTCGTTGATGTCCAGCACCTCCAGCTCCAGCTCCAGCTCCTCGGTGCTGCTCGCCTCCTTCCCCTCACGCCCTTCTTTGGGTTCTGCACAGAGAGCCATACTCTGTTCTTTCAGGGTCCGACAACCTCACCCCCCCCCCCCCCAAAAACTCTCTGTTCATACTGTACCTCTGCTCTCGTCCTTGTCTTTGCTTTGGCTCAACTTCTCGTTGTCTTTGAACAGAATGGCGGGAACGAAGGCCTTGAGATCCACCAGGTTTTCGTAAAAGTTGCGCGCGTCCTCGTCCTCCCAGATTCCGCCGTCCAGTTCGTAGTCTCCAGGTTTCCCGGGGGTGAAGATGTCGATGCCGGGACCGTGTTCTGCCGCGATCACACGGGTCAGATACCGCAGTAAGTACACAGGTCATTCATTAGACCAGGGGTTTATAAGGATGAAGTTGTGGATACAGGGATAGGCCTGAATGCTTTTGGTCATATGACGTGACTACATGAGAACATTTTGCAGACATTCATTCATTCATAATTTTTCTCCAATCCATCGCTGAACACACACTCACTCACACACACACACACACACACACTCACTCTATATGGGGCAATTTGGAGAACTCAATTGACTCGATCCATGTTTTTGGACTGTGGGAGGAAACCGGAGAACCCGGAGGAAACCCACGCGGACACGGGGAGAACTTGCAAACTCCACCCAGATGGGGATTCGAACCGGGAATCTCTAGTGCTCAGAGGAGAACATGCTAAAGCACTAAGCCACTGTGCCACCCCATTTTGCAGACACTTTTATATAAATTGAGTTACAATGTTAAGTCAGGTGCGGCGCGGTGGCTTAGTGGTTTAGCATGTTCTCCTCTCAGCACTAGGGATTCCCAGTTCGAACCCCCATCTGGGTGGAGTTTCCATGTTCTCCCCGTGTCCGTGTGGGTTTCCTCCGGGTTCTCCGGTTTCCTCCCACAGTCCAAAAACATGGATCAAGTCAATGGAATTCTCCAAATTGCCCCATATAGAGTGTGAATGAGTTTGTGAGTGAGTGTGTGCCCAGCGATAGATTGGCGTCCTGTCCTGGGTGTATCTGCCCAGCGCCCGAAGCGTTCTTCCCTGGATGGGCATGGGGAACCCCCCCCCCCCAATATAGGATAAAGCGGAAGATAATGGATGGATGGAAGTTTAAGTCGATCTACGAGGCAGATAATGATACATCACTTAAGGAACCTTGAGAAACATCTAATTACTACCATGCCACGCCCACATTTGGATTTGGGAGCTTATGCACTGGAAGAAGAGCTCAAATCCAGCAAAGCGACACCTTTACACCCTCACAAGATGAAAAGATGTCCCCAGACTGCCCCCCCCCCCCCACGTACCTTCCTGCACCGTTTTATCCTGCGGCAGCTCAGGCATGTTCTCATCCAGCAGGTCGGCCAGGGACTGAGTGTTAGCCAGCAGTTTCTGGTAGCACGTGGCGAACTCCTCGTACTGCTTATGCCGGTCCTCACTCAGCTCGCCCTTCGAGTGCAGAATCCTCCTGAGAGAGAAAAAAAATTTAATCTGAGATGAATCCATGAGCGCCTCGTTCGACCGACCCGCCCCTGAGCGGCGGACGTGCCGACCTGTTCTGCCTCTCGATGTTCTGCAGCTCCCGGTGGTCCTTCTTCAGGTGCTTGGTGAGAGAGGTGAAATACTCTCGCAGCAGGTTCTGGAAGGGCTGCTGCTTCTCGCCGTTGATGATCTCGCTCGGCGGGAAGCCCAGCCCGAACTTGTCGGCGGCGCTCTTGACGCGGCGGGGCACCAGCCCGGCGATGTCGTCGCCGCAGTGCTTGCAGAAGCTGATGACCACCGAGACGTGGGTGTGGGTGTCCCGGTCGGCGCCGATGATGTTCTTCAGCTGCTCGTAGATCAGCGAGAGGCCCTCCTTATCAGTGAAGAGACCCACTATGGTGAGCTCGGCGATGAAGCGCAGGTCGGTGCGCAGCTTGCTCACGTTGGGGGACTTCTCCTCCTTGCGCGCCTCGAAGTGCCGCTTCCAGGCGGCCAGCAGGAGGGGGGCGAAGTCGGCGTAGCGCTGGTGGAAGAGGGAGCACAGGTGCACGGCGCAGCCCACGTCGGAGATCTTCAGCTTGGCCTCCACCAGGGAGCTCACCGCCTCGCCGATGTACTTGCTGAGGTTCAGCGAGTCGAAGTCGTGCGAGAGGGAGGCACGCTGCTGCTCGGTGAGGGTGCGCAGCTTCTTAACGAACGCCGTGTTCTTCTTTAGGCTCGAGTCCAGGCGGCTGAAGAAGGCCTCCTCGGGACGACCCTCCTGCGCGTGCTGGTTCTTGCACCGCAGCTCCTTCCTGCACTGGTGTCTTTCCCACACCTCCTGGTGCAGCTGATGAGCCTCCTCCCGCTCCCTGTAGAAATAAAATTATATATAGCTATATATATATATATATATATATATAATATTTTGACCATATATTATATATATATATGTATAATAAAAAAAACTGCAGTGGTTTCCCGGCTCAATGCATACATACAGGGAGAGAACACTCCAAATTCCCAAATTCCACACACTCACTTCAGTTGAGCTGCCTCCTCTTCTTTCTGCCGTTTCGCTTCTTCCTCCAGCAGTTTCTTCTCCTTCTCCTCCTGCTGCTTTCGTTCTTCCTCCTCCTTCCTTTTCTGCTCCTCCTCCGCCCGGAGTTTTTCCTCCTCTTTCTTCTTGCGCTCCTTCTCCTCCTTTTTCTTCTTCTCCTCCTCCGCCCGGCGCTTCTTCTCGTCGGCGGACTTGCCGCCGCCGCCGTCTTTCTTCCCGCTCATCTTGTTCTCGTCTCTACCCTTCTCTCTGGAGAACGTGGCGCGTCTGTCTCCGTCGCGCTCCTTTTCTTTCTCCTTGTTGTTGAAGGGTCCGGTCTCTTTCTCGTCCATGTCGACTGATTCCTCGCGCTCGGCGGGCATTCTGATAAAAGAGGACAACGTCAGGATGTCTCAAGTGTACGACACACTTTCACGACAAATCATATGAATGTCTGGAATTTTGACGGAAAAAGAATCCGTACTTTTATTTCTGGCATAAGGACAATGTTATTTCTTGGGTGGTGGATTGTTTATCGTCAGTTCTGCAGTGACACTGCAGTTTCATAGTGGAGTTTGGAGCGTGACTGTTTGAAGTTGTGTGCAGGTGTCTTTTATACTGTTAATGATTTTAAACAGGTGCCATTAATACAGGAGGACAGAGAAGCTTCTTAAAGAAGATGTTACAGGTCTGTGACAACCAGAAATCTTGCTAAATACTTATTTTCCACCATTATTTGCAAATAAATTACACCATGTAACAAATTTCAAAAAAAAATTTGTTCCCAGTTGTTAAGTGTGTTTTCCTGATTGTTTGTACCCTAAATGAATAGAAAAAAGTTATTATTCCCTGTAAACTTTGCTTTTGTGGTCAGCACAATGATATTTTGAAATTGATCTATTTTTAAGGATATTCGCCATATTTCAAGATACTTAAGAAGCTTCTGGAATTGTGAGAACTATCAAGAAGTTTCTAGAACTGTCCAGAATTAACTAGAATTTAAAAATCAGACAATGTGATTTTCTGAATTTTTTCCCTCATTTTGTCTCTGATAGTTGAGGCCTACCCATGATGTCAATTACAGGCCTCTCTCATCTTTTTAAATGGGAGAAGTTGCAGAAAACAATCTGTTTTTGCCCACTGTAAATACCTCATGACACTGCTGGGATAGGAATAATGCACCGAGCAATAATAGTGGGTTCATATCACAGGTCAACTGAAGTTACCAATGTGGGACCATGAGAACCCTCACTGCTAGCAAAACTAATCGAATCAAGTTGGGGGTTCTTGTAAGTCACTTTGGATAAAAGCATCAGCCAAATGACCAAATGTAAAGTGAATGTTGAGAACATGGGCGGCACGGTGGCTTAGTGGTTCAGCATGTTCTCCTCTCAGCGCTAGGGATTCCCGGTTCGAATCCCCATCTGGGTGGAGTTTCCATGTTCTCCCCGTGTCTGCGTGGGTTTCCTCCGTGTTCTCCGGTTTCCTCCCACAGTCCAAAAACATGGATCAAGTCAATTGAGTTCTCCAAATTGCCCCATATAGAGTGTGTTTGAGTGAGTGAGTGTGTGCCCAGCGATAGATTGGTGGAAGATGATGAATGAATGAATGAATGTCTGCAAAATGTTCTCATGTAGTCATGTCACGTACACACGTGAGTGTGTGCCCAGCGATGGATTGGCGCCCTGTCCTGGGTGTATCTGCCCAGCGCCCGAAACGTTCTCCCCTGGATGGGCATGGGGAACCCCCCCCACCTCCCGCGACTCTAATAGAGGATAAAGCGGAAGATAATGAATGAATGAATGTCTGCAAAATGTTCTCATGTAGTCACGTCATGTACACACATGTGAGTGTGTGCCCAGCGATGGATTGACACCCTGTCCTGGGTGTATCTGCCCAGCGCCCGAAACGTTCTCCCCTGGATGGGCATGGGGAACCCCCCTCCCGCGACCCTAATAGAGGATAAAGCGGAAGATAATGATGAATGTTGAGAACATGGAGAACAAATGGAGCAGAAAGGAGGCGTGTCCAAACTTCTGACGGGTTCTGTAAACATACACTACAACACTTACAGCCTCGGTTTTATTTACCTCGTCCGGTACATAAAACAAAATAAAATAAAATAAAATAAAATAAGGTGACTTTAATTCTCAGCCTGAGGCAATCAGTCCTGATTTAGAACACGAAGCAAAACCACAAACGACCTCAAACTCCCCGAAACTCGAAACCGAAACTCGTCGTTCGTTTCAAACGGAACGCTTTCGTTTTCACGACGCCGAACGACGTTTACAGACGAACCGCTTTGATCTCACACGAACGTACAGAACGTACAGAACGTACCGAACTCGGTCGGTTCTCTGTCGGTTCTCTGAAGGTTCCGCGCGCACCGTCGTTATGAACGACCGCGTAAACTTTACACGTCCTGGTGACGTCAGCGACCCCTAAACACGTCACGGCCCGTCGGTATATATATCAGAGGATATACGTTGTTATCGGTGGCAAAATAGTTAAAATGTGAAATTTGAAACGTTTAAAAGAATTTTACATGATTTTTTTTTGTTTGTTTGTTTTTTTTTACTCGAAGCTTCTCCTCTGAACGCGGAGCCTCGCGCGCCACAGAGCGCCGTTTGAATGTAAACACGGCGAAACGTCACGAATCCGACGGTTATTAACGGTTAATAACCGACAACGCTCAGCAACGGCCACAGAGCCCGCGGACGCGAGGGAAGGAGGCGGCCACGCCGCGGACTCACCTTTAAAACATCTCGCTTTAATAAAACGCCTCACGGCGCAAACGCTGACTTTCCTGATAGCTTCGGCTAGCTCCCCGAAGGACCCCAAATAAGAGTCTCTCGCTGCGCCGGAACGAAATTATGAAAAATAAAATAAAATACAAACGGCACACATGTAAATAACACCGTTATTTATATAAATATGAAATATCATCGAATATCATTAACGGGATTCAATTAATCCTCTGTCACCGTGAAACCGTGAGAGGCCAAACTTGCAGAGTCGTGAGCGAATCGTATTGTCGAACTGACTCATGTCAACTGAAATGACTCCCGAGTTAATCACACCTTTTTTTATTTGCCGCATTTTATTTTGCCGGGTTTGTGTTTTTTTAAATTAAAGGTTTAATAAACTAGAACACATTTAAAGACGAAATATCACCGTCGAAAGGTCACATTCGAAATCGGGACGTTGGAGTCGTTTGAATAAACGATTCCTCAAAAATGAATCAATCGTGTTATTTAGGCCTCAGTGGTGAACTACATCCATCCATCCATCCATCCATCCATTATCTTCCTCTTTATCCTCTACTAGGTTCGGGGGGGGTTGGTTGGGGGTCCCCATGCCCATCCAGGGGAGAACGTCTCGGGCGCTGGGCAGATACATCCAGGACAGGGGGGCAATCTATCACTGAACACACACTCACTCACACACACACACTCTATATGGGGCAATTTGGAGAATTCAATTGACCTTGATCCATGTTTTTGGACTGTGGGAGGAAACCGGAGAACCCGGAGGAATCCCACGCGGATGCGGGGAGAACATGGAAACTCCACCCAGATTAAGATTCGAACCGGGAATCCCTGGTGCTGAGAGGAGAACATGCTAAACCACTAAGCCACCGTGCCGCCCTTAGTGAAGTACACAGATCCTTAAAACGTGATCTAATTATGGCTCATGGCTCAGTGTTCCTAACTTCCACCCACGGTGCAGAATGCAGAATGCGAGAACGTTCCACTGCCGCGAGAACATAAACGTGCGAATAAAAGATCAGTTGCTTGACTTGTATCTTGATATTAATTATTCATTATCTCCCGCTTTATCCTCTATTAGGGTCGTGGGGGGTGTTCCCCATGCCCATCCAGGGGAGAATGTTTCAGGCGCTGGGCAGATACACCCAGGACAGGGCGCCAATCTATCGCTCGGCACACACTCACTTACACAAACACACTCTATATGGGGCAATTTTTTTGAGAGTTCAATTGACTTGATCCATGTTTTTGGACTGTGGGAGGAAACCGGAGAACCCGGAGGAAACCCACGCAGACACGGGGAGAACATGGAAACTCCACCCAGATGGGGATTCGAACCGGGACTCCCTAGAGCTGAGAGGCGAACATGCTAAACCACTAAGCCACCGTGCCGCCTATCTTGATATTAATTTATTCATTTATTCATACATTCATTATCTTCTGCTTTATCCTTTACTAGGGTCACTGTGGGGGGGCAGGCAACTTGTATAAGGGAAAAAATAATAAGAGATGAATAACGGGATGACGTTTATTGCCCCTAACGGCAGCGGTGGATATGCAGCTCATCAGTATTTTATTAACTGTGATGTGAAACTACACACATCAACAACACAGAGTTAACACTGTGTATGAGACAGAACTCTCTGTAATAAAGGAATGAAAGAGTCAGGGACAGCTTTCCTCTGTTTCTCTCTGCTCTGTTATTCCCTTATTATTATTACAGGACGGGTTGTACTCCAATAACATCCAGCTGCGCACTGTGTACACAAGTGCGTTTCAGCTCAGCCTGTGGGTTCTTCTAATTCTGCAATAAACAGTTAACAACTAAACCGGAGGAGAAATTTTTGGAAGAAAAGTTTTTTTCATTAGGCTCTGCTGCAAAATAAAATACAAAAATATTGGAAAAAAAAGAGTATATTGTAGCCTTTATACACCATATGATAAAAAATCAAATATACCGCTGATATAAAGGTAAATCCTCTTAGTGACTATAAAAGGGAAATGCTATGTGAAATATTATATTCAGAATTTAATACATCATAAACATACACTATGTTCGATATGATATGTGTTTGTTGAAGAGCCTAATTATTTTGATCCCAGATCATTTTTAAGGCTTTTATAAAGCTGGAGCAGAGCGTCGGCCCACAGCGCCCGCTGATGAACCGGACCCCCCGGCGCCAGGCGCTTAGCCGCGTACACCATGGTGAGCACCGTCCGCTCGAAATCCTCTCTGCTCAGCGTCGGCCGCCGCTCCTCCAGCTGATGGCAGAGGCGGAGGATTTCCGAAAGCGTCCTTGGAAGAACATCCTCGCACACCACCTCAAGAGGTTTCAGCCTCCTGAGGGAAGCCAGCTCCTCGTCGGACACACGGAGCACTCCATCCGGCTCTTCCACGTCCAGCCCCGTCAGAAGCACCTGGCCCACGGACAGGAAGACATCAGCGGGTTGTAAAGGACCGAGTGTGTGCTCATCCTGTCTTATGTTCACAATGGGGTTGGGTGACCGATCATCACAGAATCTAAAATAAATCTGCTGTGGGGTTCAAATTTATTCATGAATTAAAATAAAACAGATACATAAATCAGAAAAACGGTACAACTGCAGGTAACAGCTGAGGGTTCTAATGACCACGTGCCAGGTTCAGGGAACGTGGACAGGGTTGGTGGTCTGCTTCAATGATGCAGGTACAGTCTGTATAACTCTGTAAAGGTCTCACTAAAGGGCCCAAAGTTACTGGACTCGAGCTTCTGATATATAATCCAGTAACCTGCTGAATAAGTCATCCGTGTCACAGCCTCCACACACACTGTACCTCATAGAGCAGACCGGCGTCCTCCACGGAGCTCTGGATGGAGGGGTTGAGCAGAACAGGCGTTCCTCTCCTCACTCTGAAGGCAGATGGGTACAGTGCTGGAGAACAGATGTGTATGTTGCTTAGTTGATGGAATGCACGCCGACAGCCTCGGTATGTTTAAGCCGAACACCTAAAACAGCTGCAGGGAACCAACTGAGGGCTGAGTGATCGGGCAGATCCAGAACTGAAGAACCTGCCGGTCACGGCTTAGATCTCATGGATCTGACGTGAATTACCCGACTCGGCCGTTAACATTCCACAGCATACGGGGTCTAAACTCCGAGTCTGCTTTTAATCCAACTCACAGTCTGACAGATCAGAGCCTGATGCATCCCAGACTGCCGCCTGCTGAGGCATCCCGAATGATTCCTCACCAAACCCCCCCACCACCTCCCACCCTCCCGCCCTCCCTCTATAGATAGATATACATCTATCTAATCCATCCATATGTGTGTGTGTGTGTGGGGGGGGGGGGTCTTAAACCACTGGTGAAAATGCAAATGCTGTTCATTTAAATGTCAAAAGGTTCTGCTGGAACTCGAGTGTTCAATAACATCACGAGACGCTCTGCGAAATGTTATTACCTCATCCTGAATCACTGGGCTCTTCAGGTTTTACACAAAGTGGTTAGACTGAACACGTTCTATTAAAAGCTGCAAAGGGAGAACATACTAAAATACCAATCAAATCCAAACAGCATGTATTTTTATAGAATTCTGTTCCAGTTGTTATGCTGATTATAAAAATGCACAACAGATGCATTCTCTCTGTCTCATTGTTTCTCTCTCTCTCTCTCTCTCACACACACACACACACACACACACACACACACACATACAATATACAGTATCTGCATTCTATCCGAGTGATTTGAGGAGAAACTCTGAGAACATTAATAGCCCACATTCAGAGAATGGCTGCATTGTTCTGCATTGTTCTTTTCCGTCGAGAAGCTCAGGATTTAACTCACAGTTAGAAATAAAGCTAAATATTCTTGTATTTGTGATCATTCATTCATTCATTATCTCCCGCTTTATCCTCTATTAGGGTCACGGGGGGGGGGGGGGGGGTTTCCCCATGCCCATCCAGGGGAGAGAACATTTCGGGCGCTGGGCAGATACACCCAGGACAGGGTGCCAATCCATCACTGGGCTGTATTTGTGATATATAGTGATATTAGTGATTTATTTTTTGTAAACATCCCAAAACATCATCAGTCTACTAACATGGAGTGACGAGCCAGGTATACAGTTATTGATTTATTGCGGTATCTATAAACCTGTAGAGTTTTGAGATCCTCTGCACATCGTCAGATTTTTATAACAACGCTGATCCTGTCAGGTGCAACGACGAGCTCCTCCTGCTGCCATGCTTTCTGTATGAAGACAAAGTGCGATTGCTGCTGGTGTTGGTGGTTGGTTTGTTATTTTGATCCGTTTTTTTTTTTCTTTCTCTTCTCCCGAACCCCGAAAAATGGAAACATCAAACCGAGGTTGAAAAAATATCAAAGTTTTTTTTTCCCAAGCACAAGCGGAACAAGATGCTCGACGAGTATTTAATGAAGTAGATCTGAACCGAGGTGTCATCCTGAGCGTCTCTGCAACCTTTGAATCAAAGACAAAGCTGCTGACTTTGATTCCCGCCGCATCAGAAAGCAGACAGATCTCCAGAGTCCCGTTAAAGACTTTGACTTTCGCTCCATTTCCTGGAAAGTGCATTATCCCAAAACTTCAGAACACAGATAAAGTATATGAAAGAAGAAGAGTGTGTTCTGTCTCCGCTCCTGGTCACGCTCCGTGTTAATTTACAACTTTATGGAAACCTAATTACTGATGCGGCACGAAAGCAAATCTCTAAAGTCACTGCTTATTATTCAAATCTATTCTTTCGGACGTTTTGGTTATTCATGTGTATCATAATTACGTCGCGACCTCCCTTTATAAGCCAATAACTCTGATTTAAGTCGTCCTTTTTTTTACAGGCCGTTAATGAATTCTCGCTCTGGAAGTCCTGACTTGTTCTTCTCAAGTGGTGAGTAAAAAGTTTCGTCTCTCTGCAGGATGATGAATCTGCCGAGATTAGCGCTTTGCTGGAAGTTTGGGGTTTATCTCCCGCTCAGAGGTTAACGTCCGAGGGAATCACAGACTCCTGGATTTGGGCCAAATATTAAATTCGAGGCTCATTAATGATGTGCAGGCATGAGGAGAGTGGTGCAGAAGATACGCTCCTGCAGAATCATGATATTAAATGGGATGGATGAGTGTAGGGTTGACCTGAAGAAGCTTGTGTGCATCACGGGACGAAGGATTAAGTCGGACACGAGGTTTAATATATAAGATCAGAGGTAGCCCTCACAGAGGAGCGGAAGCTGCTCCAGCTGCAAAGTGGGGAACCGGTGTCACGAAAGCTCGAAACTTATTGTACAATATTTGTGCTTGCTCACAGATCAGGTGATTATTATGGGGTGTAACTGCAATGACATCTTAACAAATCATTCATTCATTCATTATCTCCCGCTTTATCCTCTACTAGGGTCGCGGTGGGGTTCCCCATGCCCATTCAGGGGAGAACGTCTCGGGCGTTGGGCAGATACACCCAGGACAGGGCGCCAATCCATCGCTGGGCACACACTCACTCACACAGACACACTCTTTAAGGGGCAATTTTTTGAGAATTCAAAACTTGACTTGATTCATGTTTTTGGACTGTGGGAGGAAACCGGAGAACCCGGAGGAAACCCACGCAGACGTGGGGAGAACGTGGAAACTCCACCCAGATAGGGATTCGAACCGGGAACCCCTAGCGCGGAGAGGCGAACGTGCTAAACCACTAAGCCACCGTGCTGCCTTAACAAATCAGAAAATCTTTAAAAAGTCTAACAAATCTTGTTTCGGGTGCTGGGCAGACACCCAGGACAGGGTACCGATCTATCGCTGGGCACACATTCACTCACACACACATTCACTCACACACACACACACACACTCTATATGGGGCAATTAGGAGAATTCATTTGACCTTGACCCATATTGGATGGCTTGGGAGGAAACCCTAAACTAGACCCTAAAAGTCTAAATGAATATCAGACGACGTCCACCGTTCGGTCAGCAAACCTTCAGCGATCGGTTCCAACCTGAAGCAGTAAAAGAGAACCCGCACTAATCTCAGCAGAACCTCTGGTTCTGAATCCTGAGACCGGTGTGGACTCTGGACGGGTCAGTCAGACCCTCAGACGTGTTAATCGAACATGTCGATCATGTTTACAGAGGCAGTCTGCATTTTAACGAGCGTGCCAGCTCCACTTTAAGTCTAACTCCACACTTTAAATGTCCCCGCTCTGATACGAACCAGAAAAGAACAGCTGTAACTAAAAACCAAAGACGACTCTTCAGGTTCTCAAAGGTTCTGATCTTTTCAGCCCCCTGTTCGGTGATATTTACCTCTCCTCCAGCGAAGTGCAGCAGAGATGGAGAGATGCCAAAGCACCAAAGACAAAAACACCCAGCCTGTTGACGTCTTCATACCCAGAACGCGCAGACCTCTGGGACCCGAGCCCAGACCATCAGAACTGTTCTGCCTGCGCAGCTCCAAGCAGCACGTTTCATCCTCCTCCTGATCCCGGATTCTCTCCTCCTCTTCCTCCCCGACACACATTCCATTTGCTTCCCTCTGTCAACGAAAGTGGTTTATCGGCCCGGCGGCGACTGATGCTCATCTGGAATTCATCACGGCCTCCGGACGGTCTGTTTTCGTTTCTCATTAACTGCGCCGTCACATCAGCGCCGGGCCCGCGTCCTGTCCTCCAGCGGAGGGGACCAGAGCTACAGGAGGTGATGCACACGGCCCCTCTGCGCCGTCCGAGTTATCGGTGTCACGGTTGGCGTTTAAAATGGAGAACATTTAATATCTCACAGCTACTGCTCTGACAGTTCCATCATAAAACCCTCCAGACACCGATCCACATGTTGTGAGCTTTTCAACAAAAACATCTGTCAGACTGGCATCGAGCTGATCCGCGCACAACGAGGTCCGCCGCGGCTTCAAACCCGCTGTTGTTATTGGCTCCTGCTCTGCGGGAAGGAACTCAGAATTCCACACCAGCAAGAAAACATTCAGAATCTGAGCAAAAACACAGCAGTGTTCAGAACATCATTCATTCATTCATTCATTATCTCCCGCTTTATCCTCTATTAGGGTCGCGGTGGGGTTCCCCATGCCCATCCAGGGGAGAACGTCTCGGGCGCTGGGCAGATAGACCCAGGACAGGGCGCCAATCCATCGCTGGGCACTCACTCACTCACACAGACACACTCTATATGGGGCAATTTTTGAGAATTCAATTAACTTGATCCATGTTTTTGGACTGTGGGAGGAACCCGGAGAACCCGGAGGAAACCCACGCAGACACGGGGAAACCATGGAAACTCCACCCAGATGGGGATTCGAACCGGGAATCCCTAGCGCTGAGAGGAGAACGTGCTAAAGCACTAAGCCACCGTGCCGCCCCACATGGCTTCGTATCCATCTCACACAATTCTTATTCTAATTACTATTCGTAATTAGGTTTGCAGCAGACATTCATTCATTCATTCATCCTCTATTAGGGTTGCAGGGGGGGGGGGTTCCCCATGCCCATCCAGGGGAGAACGTCTCGGGCGCTGGGCAGATAGACCCAGGACAGGGCGCCAATCCATCGCTGGGCTGCAGAACATTCATTCAATCATTCATTATCTCCCGCTTTATCCTCTATTAGGGACGTGGTGGGGTTCCCCATGCCCATTCAGGGGAGAACATCTCGTTTCGGGCGCTGGGCAGATAGACCCAGGACAGGGCGCCAATCCATCGCTGGGCACACACTCACTCACACACACACACACTCTATATGGGGCAATTTTTGAGAATTCAATTGACATGATCCATGTTTTTGGACTGTGGGAGGAAACCGGAGAACCCGGAGGAAACCCACGCAGACACGGGGAGAACATGGAAACTCCACCCAGATGGGGATTCGAACCGGGAATCCCTAGCGCTGAGAGGAGAACATGCTAAACCACTAAGCCACCGTGCCGCCCCGGGCTGCAGAACATCAGTGTTTAAATAATCAATAATACAATAATAATTAACCCTCTCACCTCCTGATGTCCGTCTCCCAGATTGGACCCACGTCCACGGTCAGCGTTCTGTCATATGACATGTGATGCGAACCTACGTTTTGTCCAGAGGAACTCGGCGCCGGTCCAAAAGCATGTTCCTCAAGGCGTGATGGTCCAGAGAAACACCAAAGATCTGGATTTAATAGCCATCATGTCCGTGTGGAGGACGGCACGCCGTTGTCTTGGCTCTCTGTGCACCGAATCTGGAGTTTTTAAGGAGAGTCAGTCTGCTCATTAGTTCTGCTTCGGTTCTGCTTCGGTTCCGTTTCATCAGCAGAAGCTTAAAGAGAGATGGAAACTGTTTTTGTTGACACTTCGAATGTAAAGACTTTTGAAGAGTTTGTTTTTTTGGGTTTATTTTTGTCTATTTTATTACAATAGTGTGGGAGGTGATGCTGGAGCCTATCCCAGAACGCACTGTGTGAAAAACCCGGGACCGGTTGCCAGTCCTTTACTGGGTGCAATGTGCTGTTTATAATTTTCCAGGTGCGCAGCATGCTCTCGCTGGAAATTTGCATGTTCTCCCCATGCATGAGTCATTCATTTATTCATTCGTTCATTATCTCCCGCTTTATCCTCTATTAGGGTGGCGGTGGGGTTCCCCATGCCCATCCAGGGGAGAACGTTTCGGGCGCTGGGCAGATACACCCAGGACAGGGAGCCAATCCATCGCTGGGCACACACTCACTCACTCACACTCAAACACACTCTAAATGGGGCAATTTGGAAAATTCAATCGACTTGATCCATGTTTTTGGACTGTGGGAGGAAACCGGAGAACCCGGAGGAAAGCCACGCGGACACGGGGAGAACATGGAAACTCCACCCAGATGGGGATTCGAACCGGGAATCCCTAGTGCCGAGAGGAGAATGTGCTTGAGTCATTTGCAGGGGGAAAAAAAACCCACATGCACACATAAGGAGAACATGCTAAATCTAAACCGCTCTGAGTCGGACTTTAACCCCATTGTTACTTGGGAACAGCGTGAGGAACACGAACCAGAACCCTGTGAGGTTCCCCTCAGGAACTTCGTCTCGCAGGCTGGTGGCGTTTCACACCGAGGGGGCGTTCAGTTCCCATTTCGTCCAGCAGGTGTCGCTGCAGGACCACAGTCAGACCCACGTGGCCCCCGCGTTCTGTCATTCTGCAAGCGCATGCAGAAGAACTCCGACCGAACACTTTTCCACGTTGTCTCGCGCCTGAAAGCAGGTGGGGGCCCTTGTCTGGCCCCTCCAGGTAATTGCCGGGGTAAACCTCAGATATGTAAATGGCTCTCAGATTGCCGCCTTTGTGAGTCTGAATAACCCTCATTACAACGTCGCGAGGCGGCATATCAAAGCAGGGCCTCATCTGCGCTTAAAAGGAAGTGCAGACAGAAGCAGACGAGCGTCGAACGGCGAGCTTTTAACTCCAAACACAAAGAATCGAGGACCGAACCCTGCAGTCAAATCAAGCACCTCGCGACCCCCGGGGTGCCGCTTAGAACGCTGCCTCCCGTCAGGAGAACCGAGAGAACGTCATCAGGTCAAAGCTGAAGCACCTTCAGAAAAAAACCCACCTCGTTCCTCAATGATGGAGGTCTCACCGGCCACTTTATTAGATACACGGTGCATTTTATTATCCATCCATCCATCCATCCTATCTTCCACTTTATCCTCTACTAGGGTCGTGGAGGGTTCCCATGCCCATCAAGGGGAGAACGTTTCGGGAGCTGGGCAGATACACCCAGGACAGGGTGTCAATCTATCGCTGGGCACACACTCACTCACTCACTCACTCACACCAGACACACTCTATATGGGGCAATTTGGAGAATTCTATTGACTTTAATCTATTTTTTTGACTGTGGGATGAAACCGGAGAACGTTTTTTTACAGCAGTACGTCGTCACAGAGCAGCTTTACAGAATTAAAAGCCTTTAAACCCCCAAAGAGCGAGCCGAAGCGACAGCGGCAAGAAAAAACTCCCTGTTATGTTGTTATTTTAAGGAAGAAACCTTGTGAGGACCGAGACTCAATGGGGGGCTCCTTGAGTCGGGGGTGAGTGGGGGGGGGGGGGGCATGTACAGATAGTGTCGAGATCAGGTGACCATATTAACAAATGGAACAACAAACACGGGGAGAACGTGGAAACTCCACCCAGATTGGGATTCGAACTGGGACTCCCCAGCGCTGAGAGAAGAACATGCCAAACCACCAAGCCACCGTGTTTTATTATTCATTCATTCATTATCTCCCGCTTTATCCTCTATTAGGGTTGCGGTGAGGTTCCCCATGCCCATCCATTGGAGAACGTCTCGGGCGCTGGGCAGATACACCCAGGACAGGGCGCCAATCCATCGCTGGGCAGACACACACACACACACACACTCTATATGGGGCAATTTGGAGAACTCAATTGACTTGATCCATGTTTTTGGACTGTGGGAGGAAACCGGAGAACCCGGAGGAAACTCCACCCAGATTGGGATTTGAACTGGGACTCCCCAGCGCTGAGAGGAGAACATGCTAAACCACCAAGCCACCGTGTTTTATTATTATTAGGGGTGAGCTGCAGTATTCGCTGATTCGACGATTCGATTCGGAGAACCGTAGTCGACTATGAACCTCATAGTCGAATGTACCATTTTGACCACATGGGGGCGCCCATGGCTGCTGCTAAGCATTAGTTTTTACATGATATGTCTTTGTTTTCGTTATATATATATATAGCCTTTTGTCAAATAAAATCATCCTAATTTCTAGTTTTTTAGGGTTTTTTTTTAGGTTTTTCCTTTGAAATGGAAAAAAGTCCAGAACGGGGATCCCATTTACGGTGCTCTAGAAAAACAAGTAAAATATTTTTAAAAAATCTTTTTTAAAAACCACGCTTATAGCGCCATCTTGTGGTGAAATTTTAACTGATTCGACTATCAGTCGACTATAGGGAAGATCTGACGAATCAGATTCGACTATGAAAATCCTTTGTTGAATACACCCCTAATTATTATTATTATTATTATTATTATATCAGCTCCACATTCCATCAACAACGCAACCTTCCCAGTTGAGGGTCGTGTCACGGCCTGTCTGCATGTTGAACTGAGCGGCCGACCCCACACGCTCCTCACACCACGACACATGACCTGCTGAAAAGGATCTGAACGCAGGCGCCGGGCCCCGGGGCCGAGGAGCCGCACACGAGCCAGAAATCCTGAGCTGTGGTGCTGAGCGACATGAGCTCGCGCGCCGTAAAGCGCCACACACACACACACACACGCATCCTCCCGAGTGATGAATCACACCTCACTGTCTGCCAGGACGACACAGCGAGCTGGATTCTCCAGATGCCAGGAGGACGCCACTCTGCCGTCTCCCTCGTGTGATTCGCTGCAACATGAAGGAGGAGGCTGCCGCTGACGCGCCGCCGCCGCCGCCGCTGACCACGAGGCTTCAGAATCAGACATGAAGCTTCAGGAACGCGTCTCACGCCGTTCACCGTGACGCCTCGAGAAAACACAACCGTCACGGAGAATAAAGAGAAACGGAGCTCCGCCCGGCGTCTGCTTCCTCACCCGCGATGCGGCCTGAAATCACATTTCGGCGCGTGGCAGGTGGCCGATTTACTGATCCTTCCCTAATGCTAAGAACAAAGTTTTAATTAAAGAACTTATCAAAGCCGGCGGCACTTATACGGTCTGATGGTGCGGCAGTGAGAGCGGCGCGGCTGCGCGAGTGCATTTCCCCTCATAACACACACTCAACTGGATATGACCCTCACCTAATTAAGCACTTAGTGCAGTCAGCCCCGCGCCGAAAATATTCCATTACCGTCTGCATGTAATGCACGGCGCTGTCGAGGCGTGCTGCCTCTCGCTGTTTGCATTACATTAGATACATTAGTGATTTTATTAGCAATCGCCGCGCGTCTCGCACCCGGGACCCTCGTTCAGGCCACGCCGAAACACACAGAACCCTGTCTGCACGCGCACCCACTGTCCATGGGAATAGATTCAGGGGAATTTCTGCTGATGGAACGGTGAGGGGGCGATATTGCCGGGTGTGAAATGAGCTTCCCACACACACACACACACACACACACACACACACACACACACACACAGACCAGTAAAACAATGTGTGTGCATGATGCATCACCACGTTAGATCCTCATGTCTGACTAACTACAAGCAACTACAACGAGAACGTGCATGAGTGGAGCTGCAATTAACCCCACCAAAAGTGATGGGGGCACGGTGGCTTAGTGCTTTAGCATGTTCTCCTCTCAGCGCTAGGGATTCCCGGTTCGAATCCCCATCTGGGTGGAGTTTCCATGCTCTCCCCGTGTCTGTGTGGGTTTCCTCCGGGTTCTCCGGTTTCCTCCCACAGTCCAAAAACATGGATCAAGTCAATTGAGTTCTCCAAATTGCCCCATATAGAGTGTGTCTGTGTGAGTGAGTGTGTGCCTAGCGATGGATTGGCGCCCTGTCCTGGGTCTATCTGCTCAGCGCCCGAAACGTTCTCCCCTGGTTGGGCATGGGAACCCCCCCCACCGCGACCCTAATAGAGGATAAAGCAGGAGATAATGAATGAATGAATGAATGAATGAAAAAGTGATGGGATAGGCTCCAGCACTCCTGCTTGACAATGATTAAAAGCACGCGAGCGCAGAACATGATTATAAACATTTCCGGCTGTAGAAAAAACGTGCTGTCGAACACACATACACACACACACACACACACACACACACACACACAGACACACACACACACACACACACACACACACACACACACACTAACCAGTAAAACAATGTGTGTGCATGATGCATCACCACGTTAGATCCTCATGTCTGACTAACTACAGCAACTACACTGAGAACATGCATGAGTGGAGCTGCAATCAATGCCGCCACAAGTGATGGGATAGGCCCCAGCACTCCTGGTTGACCCTGATTAAAAACATGCGAGTGCAGAACATGATTATAAACATTTCCGGCTGTAGAAAAAACGTGCTGTCGAACACACATACACACACACACACACATACACACACACACACACACACACACACACACACACACACACACAGACAGACAGACACACTAAACAGTAAAAGAATGTGTGTGCATGATGCATTAGATCCTCATGTCTGACTAACTACAGCAACTACACTGAGACCGTACATGAGTGGAGCTGCAATCAACGCCACCACAAGTGATGGGATAGGCTCCAGCACTCCTGGTTGACCCTGATTAAAAGCGCGCGAGCGTAGAACATGATTAAAAACATTTCCGGCTGCAGAAAAAAACGTGTTGTCGAACACAAACACACACACACACACAGAGACACACACACACACACACACACACACACACACACACACACACTAAACAGTAAAAGAATGTTCATGCATGATGCACTAGATGATGCACATGATGCACTGATTAAAAGCGCGCGAGCGCAGAACATGATTAAAAACATTTCTGGCTGCAGCACAAACTTGTTATCAATCACAGACACACACAGACACACACACACACACACACACACACACACACTCTGTGATGGACAGATGGGGTTTTTTGGGCGCTGGGGCGCGAGGCTGCTGAGCTGTCGTGCCGGAGGTCTGAGCGATATGGTACGAATCGGCGCAGCGCGGGGTAAACGCTTCGACACGGCCGCTCTCACAACTCTCCAAACTGATTTGACAGATTGCTTTCAGGGTGTCGCAGAATGAGGCTGTCAATCATCTGCAGAGCGGCGGCCTCCACCCGACAGGGCGGTGACATCACTGACAGGGCGGTGACATCACAAACAGGGCGGTGACATCACAGACAGGGCTGCGTGCTGTCAACATCAACAGGGTTTTTATTCAAACATGACTTTTAAATGAGTTTTTTTTTTTATTCGACTCTGTGGCTTCGTATTCATTCATTCATCCGTTATCTTCCGCTTCATCCTATATTAGGGTCGCGGGGGGGGGGGGGGGTCTCAGGCGCTGGGCAGATACACCCAGGACAGGACGCCAATCCATCACTGGGCACACACTCACACACACACACACACACACACACTCTATATGGGGCAATTTTGGAGAACTCAATTGACTTGATCCATGGTTTTGGACTGTGGGAGGAAACCGGAGAACCCAGAGGAAACCCACGCGGACACGGGGAGAACATGGAAACTCCACCCAAAGGGGGATTCGAACCGGGAATCCCTAGCGCTGAGAGGAGAACATGCTAAAGCACTAAGCCACCGTGCCGCCCCACATGGCTTCGTATTCATCTCACACAATTCTTTCGGACATTATTTAAGCCACTATTCGTAATTAGGTTTGCAGTTTGCAGAGTGCTGGAGCCTATCCCTGCTCTCACAGAGAGAAGAGAGAGAGAGAGGAAACACGTCGGACAGGTGACCGGTCCATCACAGAGCAGACAGAGAGAGACAGACGCATGTTTCAAACTGTGAGAGGAAACCAGGACACATAGAGAACCCTCACACAGTCATGGGAGAACATGCAAACTCTGTAATGTGATGTGAGCGTGCTAACTGCTGCAATACCATGTCATTCTAAACCCTATGTGTGAATCAGAATCAGAATCAGTTTTATTTGCCATGAATGTTACACACACAAGGAATTTAGTTCTGGCATGATGGTGTCTAACTTGTAAAATTGCAAATTACTGTATTTACAATTTATACAGTTATATTTACAAATAACAAATTAGTTGTACAATATGATACATATATATATTATAGTATAAAAATATATATGGAAAGGTGCATTTATGCTGTACTGAGGGTTATAAGCTGTTTATAAGTGTGATGGCGTGAGGAAAGAAACTGTTTGTGTCTGGTTGTTTTGGTGTTCACTGATGAATAGATCGGGTTTTGAACCTGTTGTGATGTACCAATAGTTTGGTTTCCGCACCGGGATAGGCTTCAGAACTCCCCACCACCCCAATAACCATAAGTGTCTTAAAGAAACGAAGGGATGGATCAGAGAAGAGGTTTAAAATGACGGGCAGGTTTTATGTTTTTTTTTATTTATTTTTTTTGTGGAATCATGGCTTTTGTCAACAGAACGAAATTACAGTATCACATTTCGTCTCCCGTAAAGTGATGATCTGCACAATTAGGGAGGTGCGATCACGCAGTGGTTATGAATGCTTGAGGGGGAGGCTCTCCTCCGGGAGCCTGACAGCTTAATTGTAGGCGCACAGCTCAATACACAATCGATTAATGAGCGAAATACAGCGCGAGGGGAAAGATCGCCGCCGAAAAGATCTGAGGAGCTTCGCCGCTTTGGATCAAAGGTTCAGAGAGAGGAGTCTGACTGCGGCGGCGAGGCGGCGAGGAGTCGGGTCGTGTCCCCCCCCCGGAGCCCGTTGGACATCTCTGTCCCCGTGCAACCCCATAATGTCAGGATCCGGCGCGAACGGCGGGCTGAAGTGACAGCATGAACTCGAAGCCCCGAAACAAGCAGACAAATCAAATTACCAATGCAAATTCGGCTCGGCTCGGCTGGAGAAGCGGAGGATCAGAGGATCTGACGAAAGAGCCGCGAAAGCGCTGCAACTCCTCTTAAAGAAAAAGGTCGGCCGATCCCGGCGCCTCGGCCGTAAACAGAGCCCTGCCGGACCGCTCGCCACCGTCCGCTGCGGTTCCATTAGAGCTGGGTTCTGCGCGTCCTCGCGGCGCGCCGTCGGTCGGCGTTCGCGCCGATGTGGTTTTAAGCGCCCGCTCCTGCTCTGACCCCGGCGAGGCGTTCGCGGCCAGATGCCAGAACTCCCATGGCTTGTGCTTAATCAGCCGAGAGTTCCTCTCCAAAGAGTCGGTGTTCTAATTGCTCTCAAACGATCAGCCATCAATAACCTCTGCGCAGAACGTAGAACGCCATGGACGTTGTGGGGAAGACCGGTCAGGCAGTCGAGTAATTAGGGGTGCAGGGGTATGTGTGCTCACTTTGCGGTGGTATGTTCTCCTCCCGTCCGCGCTCTCCGGTTCCTTTTCACAACCAAGAAACTTGCCGCGAGGTGAAGTGAAGACGCTCAGTGAGTACGTTTCACCTGCGATGGACAGGTGGCCTGCCCGGGGGGTGGGGGATGGGGGCGGGGGGGGGGGGGGTATGTTTAAACGGTTTGAAGAACGAGTGGACGAACGATAAAAGCAGGAGATTGGTGGAGAGTTGCATCAGTTAAAGATCAAAGGAGTGGATTTATGTAGCGAGGCGATCATCAGAGGCGAGCAAATCGAGCCAGCCGGCCAATCGGAAGAGCCGCTTCGCCGACAACCGAATCCGATCCGAAACTGTTAATTTCTTTAGACGTTCTTTATTCCGTGGGTTCTCGATGCTGATCCTTCATATAGATGAGAGATGAGAAGAGTCGGCTGAGTCACGACTCGCGGCGCAGCGGCGTTCATATTTCATTCTCGTATTATCAGCTTGTTTTGTTGAGAACGTGCGTTTTCGGGTGGGTGGCTGGCTGGTAGGTGGTTAATCGCTTCCTAAATATTTCAGGCCATCGCAGGGGTGTGGAAGCGGGGTGCGATTCGCCGGCATCTGCCGCGGCACGCTTCAGCACAAGCGCCGGTGCTGCTTTATGAAATGTCAGAGGTAGAGCTCTGGATGAATGGAAATCGGGACCCAGGGAGCTGGAGCAGCACTTTCTTTAATATAATGTGACGGGCGCGGCTGCGTCTGAGCGCCGAGGCTTCGATCCGTCAGACCCAGAGGGCAGGCGGACGGGGCGGCGGGTTCGAGTGATGTTTCACTCCAGGACATTAACTCCACTTCAGGAGGGAGGTTCTAATGCTGTTTAATGAGTGCAGTGCTCCTCGGAACACGGGTCCCAGACCTCCAGCCTCTTGCTCCAGGTCCGTTTACTCTTTCAGGACACGATGGCTCGTTTGTCTCGTTTGTCTGGGGGGGGGGGGTTCCCCATGCCCATCCAGGGGAGAACGTTTTGGGCGCTAGGCAGATACACCCAGGACGGGGCGCCACTCCATCGCTGGGCACACACTCACTCACAGACACACTCTATATGGGGCAATTTGGAGAATTCAATTGACTTGATCCATGTTTTTGGACTGTGGGAGGAAAGCGGAGAACCCGGAGGAAACCCACACGGACACGGGGAGAACATGGAAACTCCACCCAGATGGGGAGTCGAACCGGGAATCCCTAGCGCTGAGAGGAGAACGTGCTAAAGCACTAAGCCACCGTGCCGCTTAATCTAAACACTAAATCATTTATTTCTCTCTCGAGCGGTTATCCTGACTGTGGAAGATCCTGGGGCCTATCCCAGAGCATGTCGGATCAACGGTAGTGGAACGCCCCGGAGAGGTTGCCAGTCTATTAGAGGCACATGTACCTCATAGGAACTCATAGGGAGAACATGCAAATTCCTCACAGAATGTACCGTACCTAGTCCACCATGGACCTTCTTGCTCTAAAAAAGTAGCCCTGACCGCTGCATCGCCATGCCATTCTCGCACATTTGGAGCCCTGGCTTGCTGCTGAATGGCGACCTCTACTGGCTGTTTATAGAGTGCATTGATAATTGATTGAGCTCAGTCTGAAACCTGCAGCTCCATTTGGACTGGTGCAGATGACATCACAGGGACTTCAAACTGGGGTGACCAAACTGGGAGAACCCTTCCCACCTTAGGAACCCTGGAAACATTATACTCAGAGGACCACACCCCCCACCGCCCCGACAGCGCCCCCTGGGTGTCTTAGAGACACTCTTTTCTTTTTTTTGTTGTCCTCAGACTCTTTTTGGAGTCAAATGTCCAATTAAAAGGTCCGGCATTAAAAAAGCATTTTAATAACCTCACCCACCCACACACACACACACACACACACACACACACACACACACACACACACACACACACACACACACACACACAGCAGATCCGGAGGCATTGTTAAAATCCAACACCCACAAATACTTGCCCTGGAGCCTCTCCCGGCAGATTGTTATCGCCACTGATTTGTGCCGAAGCGCAGCGCGGGGGACGGCGCCGAAAAGCAACATTGATTTTGGTGTAAACTGAGAGTCGGTGCTCTATGAGCCGCAGGTCTCCAGAGTTATTAGACACTCGCACCGCTGAAGTGCAACACGCAAACCGATCCCTCCTCCCGGAATAAAGGAAGAGCACGCCGCATATTAAAACCGGCGGAGCTGCCGGAGACGGAACTGCACGCCCACGAGAGCCGGGAGAACGCGAGGAACGCCGTCTCAATAAACACACAGCTCTGAGTAACGTCCACATCACACTGAGGTCCAGCGCAACTGGAAACCATGTGACATGGTTGTTGGCACCAGACTGTCTGGTTTTGCTTTATCTATAAATGCTGAGCGTCAGGAAGGTCTCGGATTTGACACCTGGGTTCGGGCTGCAGTTTGCATGTTCTCTCTGTCTCACCAAAGGTTACATCATCCACCCATCCATCATCGGGGGTGGGGGGGGTGGGGGGGGGTGGTTCCCATGCCCATCCAGGGGAGAACATTCACACACTCAACGTTCACACACTCAATTCAATTCACCTTGATCCATGTTTTTGGACTGTGGAAGGAAACCCGAGAACCCGGAGGAAACCCACGGGGACACAGGGAGAACATGGAAACGCCACCCAGATTGGGATTCGAACCCCAGCACTGAGAGGAGAACATGCTAAACCACTAAGCCACCCAGGTTACATCATGTTTTCGTAAACGTTTTCATACAAAGCGACTTACAAAGCGCCCCGAACTCGGCTTCCGCCCCGAACTCGGCTTCCACCCCGAACCCGGCTCCCACCCCGAAATCGGCTTCCGCCCCGAACCCGGCTCCCACCCCGAAATCGGCTTCCACCCCGAACCCAGCTTCCTCCCCAAACTCGGCTTCTGCCCCGAACTCGGCTCCCACCCCGAACTCGGCTTCCGCCCCAATCTCAGCTTCCGCCCCGAACTCGGCTTCTGCCCCAAACTCGGCTTCCGCCCCGAACTCGGCTTCTGCCCCAAACTCGGCTTCCGCCCCGAACCCGGCTTCTGCCCCGAACAACTTTAATGCTGTTCAGATGTTAATGCCCCAAACGATTAAAAATTCAAAGCATGGTGTTGTAGTTCCACGGTAAATGCCCTCCTCCGCCTCCACCACGGCGCTTACCCCGCCCCTCACTGAAGTAAACAAGCGCACGCCGCCCACACGCTTCCAAATCCTACTTAACATTCAGAACCTGTTCGTCCCGCAGACATTAATTCACTGGCCTTTTCTTTAATAAGCAACGATTAGCTTCACAATTACTTTATAATCTCTCACATGGTTCTGTTCGTCTGTGAGCTCGAGACCACGCCGCCCGAAAGCCATCGGAAACCCCCCCCCCCCACTGCCTTCCACATACCTATTTGTAGAGCATCATCAGCCGTAAAGATCGGCGGCGGCGAGCGATAGAGCGCGAGGACAACATGGAAATAATGAAAGCAATAATGAGATTAAAACGAGCGGCGCGCAGCATCACGGGAGTTTATGCTCCGAGGAACAACAGCACGGCGGAGGAGAGACGAGAGGGAGAGGAAACCCAAAAACCAAAAAAAAAAAAAAAAAAAAAACCCAAAACCCAAAAAACAAAAAAACCCAAAACCCAAAAGCCCCAAAAACCCCAAATCCCCCAAAACCCAAAAAACCCAAAACCAAAAACCCAAAACTACAAAACCCCAAAAGCCAAAAGCCCAGAACCAAAAACCCCAAAAACCCAAAAACCCAAAAACCAAAAACACAAAACCCAAAAGCACAAAACCCAAAAGCCCAAAACACCCAAAACCCAAAAACCCAAAACCAAAAACCCCAAAGCACAAAAGAAAAAACCCAAAAACCCAAAACCAAAAAACCCAAAACCCAAAACCAAAAAACCCAAAACCCAAATACCAAAAAAACAAAAAACAAAAACCCCAAAGCACAAAAGAAAAAACACAAAAACCCAAAACCAAAAAACCCAAAACCCAAATACCAAAAAAACAAAAAACAAAAACCCCAAAGCACAAAAGAAAAAACCCAAAACCCCCAAAACCCATAAAATACAAAACACAAAAAACACAAACCATGTTCTCCTCTCAGTGCTGGGGATCCAGGTTTGAATCCCCATCTGGGTGGAGTCCACGTAGGTTTCCTCCAGGTTCTCCAGTTTCCTCCCACAGTCCAAAAACATGGATTCAAGGTAAACTGATGTTCTAAATTGCCCCATATACAGTGTGTCTGTGTGAGTGAGTGTGTCCAGCGTTAGATTGGCACCCTGTCCTGGGTGTATCTGCCCAGCGCCCGAAACGTTCTCCCCTGGATGGGCATGGGGAACCCCCCCCACACACACACAACCCTAATAGATAATAAAGCGGAAGATAATGAATGAATGAATATAAACAGCGATCAGTGTGGGGTCTCTGCAGTATTTAAACATAAAATTATAAAGAAAACATTGTGAAAGTTGTGTATTTGCGCAGAAGCACACACTCCGTGCCCAGGAGTTCGTTAATGAAAGCTTTAGAAATGTCATCAGCGCTGTTCTAATTTTTCATAAATCAGAATTTATTTTCTGATAAGGTTGAGGGAACCGAGCACGGAGGTGTTCTCCATCACGCGCCGACCGGCGAGAGGCGGCAGGAGGCCGCATTCCTACAATTACTACGACTTCTGTTAATAACAATAATCAGCGCGTGGAGCTCGTCAGTGCGGCGGCGGCGGCGGCGGCGAGCGAGAGTTCGGCTCTGCACGCCGTCAGGAAGGCGAATCGATCGGCGGCTGCTCTGCTAACAGGTTGCGTCCTCCCACGCTCACGCGTCTATAAATAGAGCGGCGTTTTAGAGAAAAGCCCGGCGTTTGACCTCCGAGTGAAGTAATGGAGAGTCCAGCCGAGCGCTCCGAAGGCCGAGGCGTCCGCCAGATCAGAACGCCGAGCGTGGGCGAGAGCGGAACTCTGATACCGGTGATGTTCTCACCTTCTGTTATCGATCGCGCAGCCGCGTAGGAACGCAGGCGGGAGGCGCTGTTCAAAGGCCCCCAAAGAACCGGGCCCCAGAACGTGGTGCGTGCTGAACGGGGTCCGTGATGAGAACCGACTCGCTCATCAGACGGGCCTTAAATCGGGCGTGGCGGGCCGTCCAGCGAGCGGCTCGGATTCGCGGTCGATAACTGAAGGCCGTATGACATCACAGACACGGGGCCCGATGGACCGACGGGAAACTCGCGGCGGCCGTCCGCCCGTCCGTCCCTCCCTCCGTCTGTCCGTCGGTTCCCGCCGTCTGCTGCACTTTAGACAAAACACAAAACACAAAAACCCAAACCATGTTCTCCTCTCAGTGCTGGGGATCCAGGTTCGAATCCCCATCTGGGTGGAGTCCATGTAGGTTTCCTCCAGGTTCTCCAGTTTCCTCCCACAGTCCAAAAACATGGATTCAAGGTAAACTGATGTTCTAAATTGCCCCATATACAGTGTGTCCAGTGTTAGATTGGTGCCCTGTCCTGTACTTTGCAGTTTGTCTCAGCGATCAGCTCCCCGGGGTTCGGCGTCCCATCCACAACGTCCGACGTTCTAAACTGTTCGGTTCTGACGACCTCACAGCGCGGCCTGCAGGCGGCACACGGAACAGTGCTGGGACAGGCCTCAGAGGGGGCTTATTAAAGTGTAGCTCTGATCTGAAACGTCTTTGGATCTTTTAAAGCTTCGCTTAAAATGAAGGAGACTCCATCCTAATGCTTTTAGGGGACCTGCAGAGGGACCCTACAGCGCAAGTGCACTTCTGAATCTGGAACTGCGTATCGGTCTCACGCCCGCTGGCCACTTTATTAGGTACAGCTCTAAATGCCTTATCTGCTGCTGTTTCCATAGAGACGGGACTGGAATCATCCACCACCTGAACACAGCCGCTCTGTCCACCGCTCTGATCATCAGAGGACAGAGACGTCTGTACGACCTGCATTAAAACATCACCTTAATGAGTCCGTCATATGGTGGCTTAATGTTTAGTATGTTCTCCTCTCAGCACTAAGGATTCCCGGTTCGAATCCCCATCTGGGTGGAGTTTCCATGTCCTCCCCGTGTCCGCGTGGGTTTCCTCCGGGTTCTCCGCTTTCCTCCCACAGTCCAAAAACATGGATCAAGTCAATTGAATTCTCCAAATTGCCCCATATAGAGTGTGTCTGTGTGAGTGAGTGTGGGCCCAGTGATAGATTGCCCCCCTGTCCTGGGTGTATCTGCCCAGCGCCCGAAACGTTCTCCCCTGGATGTGCATGGGGAACCCCTAATAGAGGATAAAGTGGAGGATAATGGATGGAAGGATGGAGTCCATCATATGATTAAGCTGATGATGAAGCTGATGGAGATCTGGGTCTGATGTTTGGAGTTAGTTCGGGGTCTGAGGGGTTAATCTCACGTCCCGCTCCATCGGTCCGATCCGGATCCCCTCCGTCACTCGGTGACATTTCCGTGGAGCTGAATCCACGCTCGGGGTGGAGGCGCGAGGAATCCCTCTGGAAAGCGCCATTGTTTGGGTTGTGAGGTCAGTCGCTGCTCCGTTTCTGCAGAAGCTCAAATCCAGAATTAATCCTGAGCTCGGATTAGAACTTTTCAAACGCTGCCTGCTCCACTTTTGTCTCCGGGTCTTAGGTCCTGCTTAGCCGCGGCCCGGGGACAATCTCCTCACCAGACTCTGGAGAACCCGCTTCAATCCGCTGCAGCGCTCTCTCTCTCTCTCAAGCTTTTCTGTATGGTTTGCATGTTCTCCCTAAATTTATATGACTTTCTTCCTCTGTCTCTTGTCTCTCTCTCTCTCTCTGTGTGTGTCCCAGCTTCACTTTTGGTTTGCATGTTCTCCCCATATGCTTTGGGGACAGGCTTGGAGATACCAGGGAGTCTACAGGGATAGGCCCCAGCACCCAAGAAACATAGCTTGGGACGAGCAGGTCGTTAAAATGATCGTATGGCGTTTTAATTAAAGTCGGTGTTGGACATCTGGACGAGCTGGACTGCCGGATGTTTCCTGACGACGGCGCGAATCGTTTCAAGCCGAACGAACGTCCTCATGGTTTATTAATCATATGGTTTAGAATAATTCATCCATTATCTCCCGCTTTATCCTCTATTAGGGTCACGGGGGGGGGGGGGGGGGGTTCCCCATGCCCATCCAGGGGAGAACGTTTCGGGCGCTGGGCAGATACACCCAGGACAGGGGGGCAATCTATCACTGGACACACACTCACCCACACACACACACACACACTCTATATGGGGCAATTTGGAGAACTCAATTGACTTGATCCATGTTTTTGGACTGTGGGAGGAAACCGGAGAACCCGGAGGAAACCCACGCGGACACGGGGAGAACATGGAAACTCCACCCAGATGGGGATTCGAACCGGGAATCCCTAGCGCTGAGAGGAGAACATGCTAAAGCACTAAGCCACCGTGCCGCATGGTTTATAATAATTATAAAGGATTTTTGATCACGACACTCAGACCTGCAGACCTTCACGTTCCCGCCACGGCCCGCCCGCCCGCCCGCCCGCCCACAGACGGGCCTTCCCCAAACTGCTGCCTCGGATCTGAAGCGCGCCGGTGCGTCCTGCTGTGAATCTGTATGCCGTTCACATCCGCCGTGTCCGCCAACGACCAATCCTGCAGCGTTATCGACGTTCTCAAGAACTCCCCAGAACGCAAGATCATGGTTCTAATCTGTGAGAGGCGTCTCGTCTCGTTCCGTCTCGTCTCGTCTCTGAACGTCCGACGTTTTCGTCTCTTTGTTCTTCGTGGAGTCTCTCGGTTTCCGTGGCTGCAGCCGGTTACCGTGCGACGTTCCATCAGCCTGAGCACGCCGCGTTTAACGTTCATCCGCCGGGAGACCGTCGCAGCCCCGCCCGCTCGCTGAGGAAGACGAGGATGATGAAGACGATGATGATGATGATATTGGATTCCCCGTCCTGCAGGGTGCAGCTTAATGCGTTTCCCGCTCCAGCCTACACGACTCGCCTCACGGTCCCGATGATGGAAGCAGCGAGCTGGATGTGCGAGAGGCGGGTGGCAGGAGTCCAGGGCGCGGCTGGAGGAACCCTGATGCAGATTTAATGGAGCGCCGCCGCCTAATTGCACTTTAGCTGATGAGCTGATTTGAATGAGGATCACGGGGGAGACGTGGAACGCGCTGTTTAGCGAATTGGGGGGGGGGGGGGGGGCTATAAAGAACAAAGCTCCTGGCGAGAACTTATCATTGATTACCATGTGTTCCCGGAGAACGCCGCCTTCCCGCCACAACGCTGCGGTATTGTTCCGCTCGGGGGAACACCGCAGGCCATGCCGTTTTGGCAGCAGAGATTTCGGGTTTGTAACAAGGCAAACGGTGTCTCAGGTCCGTCAAATGAAACGTTCTGGTTCCGTTCAGGAGGTTCTGGAGGTTCAGGAGGTTCCGCGCCTCCTTTATCTGTGTGCGCTGCGTTTTGGGACGACAGTGCCGCTGGACAGGTCCACCGGCGCCGTGGGTTCCAGCAGCGGCCATGCGTTTAGGACATCGCTATGATTCCAACCTTGTGGAAACAGTTTGGGGAAGGCCTGTCCGCTGCGTCAGGCACTCAGCAGGGTCCGTAAAGTAGACCCCCGAAACTGGAGGGTTCCTTCTTCCTGTTGTTCACATTCACAGAGGAACCTTCAGCGTCCGTCTCCAGAACGGACACTCGCTAAAAAATAACTATAAAACCCCAATAAAGCAATACGGTGCGAGAGGGCGTGGCATTAATCTGAATAAAGCACATAAAGAGGTGTGATTAGTCCTGATGTGTAGGGGACAGTTACATCTCTTCTCTGTGATTTATTCACAATAATACACAACCTCGAGGGTCTGATTGCTTTAATAAAACTCTTACAAACTCACTATAATAAAAAAAACAAGCTTTGATTCAGAAATGCGTTAATTAAAAGCTAAATCGTTAATAATCTGCTCTTCCGCGACGTAAACTAGTCCTGTTTTTTTTTTTTAAAGTAAAGAGGAGACCGGTTTCTCTACCAAATAACACTGCCATCTAGCGGCTACCTTTCAGAACGCAGTTTATGACCGTGTTCAGTGCGGATCGGGAATCTGGATTTATATTTAATGATTTAAAATATTGTATTATATTTCATACATTGATACGAATGTGACGCGCAAAGAGGGGCGTGTCAGTGATGTCACGACTGGACACACGGCTCAGCCAATTAGATTTAAGGATTGGAACCGGCGTCGTTAAAAGCGTTATAACGTTTTATAGTTCAGCGCCTTAAAAACAAACTAAACAAAGCCGAGCCGAGCCGAGCTGAACCGAGCCGCCAGCGAGCCGATTCCCGAGGCAACAGTGACTCTGAAAACAAATAATAATCTGCTGATAATTAAGAAATGGCACTTCATTAAGCCGCGGCGGCGGAAGCGCGTTATTATGTTCTAATTAGTAGAGTTGGCAGTCGCGTCTGACGCAGCCGCAGTTACGAGAGCGTCTGCCAACGCGGGTCCGAGGGAAATGAGCTGCGAGTGCCAATCCCACCGGCAGGGGGCGCAAGACCCGAAGACTCAACACGCACGAACGCAAACAAGTGCAGAGGAGGAGGAGGAGGAGGAAGAGGAGGAGGAGGAGAAGAGGAGGAGGAAGAAGAGGAGGAGGAAGAGGAGGAGGAAGAGGAGGAGGAAGAGGAGGAGGAAGAGAAGGAGGAAGAGGAGCAAGAGAAGGAGGAAGAGGAGCAGGAGGGGGAGCTGGAGGAGGAAGAGGAGGAGGAGGAAGAAGAGCAAGAGAAGGAGGAGGAGGAAGAGGAGCAGGAGGGGGAGGAAGAGGAGGAGGAGCTGGAGGAGGAGGAGGAGGAGGAGGAGGAGGAGGAAGAGAGGAGGAGGAGGAGGAGGAGGAGGAGGAGGAGGAGGAGGAGGAGGAGGGAGGAAGGAGGAGGAGGAGGAGGAGGAGGAAGAGGAGCTGGAGGAGGAGGAAGAGAGGAGAGGAGGGAGGAGGAGCTGAGGAGGGAGGAGAAGGAGGAGGAAAACTAGAGGAGGAGGAGGAAGAGGAAGAGCTGGAGGAGGAGGAGGAGGAGCTGGGAGCTGGAGGAGGGGGAGGAAGAGAGGAGGAGGAGGAGGACAGGAGGAGGAGGAGAAGAGCTGGAGGAGGAGAGAGGAGGAGGGAGGAGGAGGAGGAGGGAGGAGGAGGAGGAGAGGAGGAGGAGGAGGAGGAGGAAGAGGGAGGGAGGAGGAAGAGCTGGAGGAGCAAGAGGAGGAGGAGGAGGAGGAGGAGGAGGGGGAGGAGGAGGAGCTGGAGAGGAGGAATGAGGAGAGCTGAGGAGGAAGAGGAGGAGGAGCTGGAGGAGGAGAGGAGGAGGAGCTGGAGGAGGAGAGAGCTGGAGGAGGAGGAAGAGGAGTCAGGGTTGAGTCCTGAAGCTCTGTCCTCCAAACACACTGCTCTGTTCAAAGCTTCATCTCCAGCATCTAGAGCCGACTCTCTGCGGGTTCTCCTTCTCTCTGCCGGTTCTCCTTCTCTCTGCGGGTTCTCCGACTCTCTGCGGTTCTCTGCCGGTTCTCCGACTCTCTGCCGGTTCTCCTTCTCTCTGCCGGTTCTCCGACTCTCTCCGGTTTCCTCCGGGTTCTCCGGTTTCCTCCCACAGTTCAAAAACATGGATCAAGTCAATTGAGTTCTCCAAATTGCCCCATATAGAGTGTGTCTGTGTGAGTGAGTGAGTGTCCAGTGATAGATTGGCGCCCTGTCCTGGGTGTATCTGCCCAGCGCCCGAAACGTTCTCCCCTGGATGGGCATGGGGAACCCCCCCCCCCCCCCCCGCAACCCTAATAGAGGATAAAGCGGGAGATAATGGATGAATATTTTCCTCATGTTTTTAACCTTTTATCCTTTAATTATTTTCATCAACAGCATGAACAGAACGAAGGGCAGACCACAGGGGGGCGATGGAACTTCTGCTACGGGGCAACACCTCCCTGACCCTTAATGACCCCCCCCCCCCCCTCCACACACCTGAAATAAAGAGTTCAGAACACAGGCACACTGTTGAGCTGCATTTATTCATCACCAGCTTGTTTTCGCTTTCACAACGACGCCGGATACAAAGCGTTAAAACCGTTTTTTTTTCGTAACTTCAAAGCAAACGGGGAGGAGAAACGACGACGACAGACGGGAGAGCAGGAGCATCGGCATGCAGTGGGGGCGGCGCCGAAACATCCGTCCACGTCGAGGAGAGGAGTGCTGCCCGTCCCGCTCCGCCTACCCACCCACCCCCACCCACCTCCTGGAAAACCCGAGACCCAAAAACCCCTACCCTCTATCAACCCCCCCCCCCCACACACCCCCACAAAGATCTCACAGCCGATAGAAATCCGAGGTGCTAATGATACGTGGACGGCGGTTTAAATTTTTTTTTTTTTTTTTTTTTTTTTTGTTAACCGGCTCTGTGGGAATGTTATATCGCTGTTAGGGTGTCGGTATTAGGACCGCTCACATTTAACCGGTAACCGAGGGTTACTTCTGTTTAAATTAATCGACAACCTGCTCCGTTATACAACAAGAGGATGGAGCTCGGTAACGTGAGAATGCATGCTGTAGAAAAGCGCCGCAGGTTTGTATGGAATTACCGCGCCACGCACACACACACACACACACACACACACACACACACACGCATGCATGCGCTAATGGTCCATTCCAGCCGTGACTAATACAGAACTGATGCTGGGAGCAAGCCCACTGAATAATTATATTAATAATAATAAAAACGTGAAACCAAAAAAAAAAAAAAAAAAAAAAAAGGAACCTAGAAGACGAGGAGGCGGCCGCCGGACAGACAGGTGTGTATGAGTGAGGTGCCCGTCAGGTGGCAGCCAAGTGTTTGCACCTCGGAGCTGCGGGTCCTCCACGCGCCTCACTTCAGCAGAGCCTTGATGGCGTCGCTCTCAGCCGCCTCGAAGGCGCTCATCCCGTCCGGACCTTTCCGCTCCTTATCAGCCCCCTGGAGAACGGACACAAGAACCAAAACCATCAGACGACTCCAAGGACCCAACCATCGGGATCTTTATTAATCACTTCATTAATAAACATTAATACTATATCTGCAATCTGTCGCCAGAGGGCGCTGTTGCGATAGCAACCCGAAAGCATCCTCAGTCAGACCCCCCACCAGTCAGACACATCAGATCCAAACCCGCGTTGTGCTGATTTCTCCTGTAGGTGGCGCAGTACACTCCTCCGCAGTACCCCCCCCCCCCTTCTCCTTGGTTGGTTCTCGGGAGATTTTGGTTCTGCGGAGCTGCTTCGAGACGATGATGCATCACGAAACATTGTTCTATAGATAGATTTGGAGCGAAGGTTCCTCGGATTCGGTTCTGATTCATCTGCCAAACGTAGCGTACGCGCCGCGGAACCGTCGACCGGCGCGGCCTCGGGTTCAAACGTCGGTTTCACGGGCCGAGATGAAAAGATTCCTCTGAATCCAGAAACTTTAGAACCGCGCGGCGATCCGATCGCGCGGATCCGACGTTCCGAGGTTCTCGCCGGCGTGTCTGCGGCATCGATCGTCCTCGGATCAAACGCCGCACGGCTGCGCTCGGATCAAACGCCTCGGACGGCTGCGCTTCCAAACAAACACCGTTTTATTTTTTATTTATTATCCGATTCTTTTATTTTAGTTCGGAACAGCGAGCGTTCACGCCGTCGACTGCGTGATGCGTTATTCATCTGCATACGGCGCCGCTTACAGAACGAAGCGCCTACGGAACGCCTGCAGAACCCTGAGGAGACGCATGAGGGTTCAAACTGCACACACTGTTACTGAAGGTGCAGTACACAATAACAACAGATGGGGGCAGTGCAGGGTCTGTACTGAGACACATCCCTCTGCACGTAATGCAGCAGTCACGAGTACGTGAATGCCCACAGAACGTTCCTTATAGAACAGGAACGGGCCTTCCCTAAACCAATAAACCCTAAACCAATACATCAACAAGCTGCAGCTACACGTTTTAAATTGTAATAAACATCGGGGGGGCGGCGCGCGGGGGGGGGGGGGGGGGGAATCTGGATGATAGGATGCGGTTCAGCGGCGGGATGCATAATGCATGAGGAACGTTCTAATGCTCCCTAAACAACATATTGACCCGCGCCGGGGGCGTGAATATTTACCGCGCGGCTCGCTCTCAATCACGGCCTAAACGCCAACATCGAATTGACGGCGGGAACGCGGCCGCAGCCGGCTCCGGGTCCGAGTGCGCCGCCCGGTAGATCCACATCCGAGCCGATCGATCGATGGGACGACGTCTGAGTGTGTAATGATTAATAAACGGCGGTCGGGCGCAAACAGAACGAGGTTCTTTTAAAGAACGAGCCGGAGAACGCGTCCGTACCTTCTCCAGTAAGATCTTGACGCAGGACAGGTGTCCCTCGTAGGTGGCGGACAGCAGCGGAGTGATGCCGTGCTTGTCTGCAGCCTGAGGGAGGAAACGTCACGGCCGATGTGAGCATCAGATGGGAACGGGGCGGTTCTCTAGTTCTGAGTTTGGGGGGGGGGGGGGTTGGGGCGGTTACTCACGTTCACGTCGGCTCCTTTAGACAACAGGAACTCCAGCATCTCAGCCTGACCGCAGTCTGCGGCGTAATGCAGGGGCTTTCTGCCCCCCTCCAGTGTCCGATTCACATCCTCATCCTGCGCGCACACACACACACACACACACACACACACACACACACACACACACACACACACACACACACACACACACACACACACACACACACACACACACTGCAACGGCTTCATAACGGCATTCTAAACAGCTCTACAGACTACAGAACCGGCCCACCTGGTACCAACAACCACGTCACGGTCAGTTAATGAACACGGCCTCCTCAGTTTATCAGAACGGCGGTGTTATTGTGGCAGAGCATCAGCGGGGGGGGGGGGGGGGGAGGCGGAGTTTGGGGACGTAAACAGTGCTGTATGAACTGATCAGTCAGAACACGAACCGGAACACCGACTTCACGAAACCAAACGTAGAATTCAGGTGGCTCAGAGACTCTTTGTGTTTTACGCTTTATGTTTAATACACCACCCAACGAACAGCGCCCTCAACTGTGGACTTTACACACACACACACACTGTACACACACACACACACACACCCACCCCCAACGTCATCACGGCACTGAATATGAGCACCGTGACGACGCCGAGGCCTCAGACCTGCTGTGATTAACACAACAGATAAATAATTAATGGGTTGATGACTTCGGCGCTAAACGCGTCGTTAATCTGCACTGACGACATGAGCGGGTTTGATCCTGCGCACCACGCTGCTGTGTTTTGCACTTTGTGTCGTTTTATTGTGTGATAAATGTTTCTTCATGGACCTGAGGGAGGATTTCATATCCACGGACCTCAGAGTGTGTGTGTGTGTGAGAGAGAGTGTGTGTGATTGGGGATGAGACGATTACAGATTTTGATGGCACAATTATTGTCTAAGAGATAATCACGATTATTATGCAGTAATTAACCTGACTTAAAAAAAATAAATCATAAATTTTGTTCTTGAAAAAGCGACAGCGCAGAGCTTCAGCTGAATACAAACAAAAAGATTCCATTCTTTGGTGAAGATTAATATATTTAATAAAAATAAATGAATAAACAGACTGTGCCTTAAAACACATATTTATATCTTTTTTTTTTCTTTTTTTAATAGAAGAGTCTGCAGCGAGCGCAAAATTCTTTTTATTGCGTGCTGTGCGTCACTCTGTCTCCAGCTCTGACGCAATCCGTATAACGTCGTCATGACGCTGTGGAAACGCTTATGATGAATTCAATCGTAACATTTTTAAAACGCGATTAATCGTCTCACCCGCGGCTCTCAGCTGTGATGGAAGTCTGATGCTTGTTTTTTCGTTGTTATTCTCTCAGACCTGAGCGCGGCGGCGTGCAGTAACTGATCGCAGGTCAGTGGGATGCTCATGAAGCCTGGTGTGTGTGTGTGTGTGTGTGTGTTTCAGCTGAACTCATTTGGTTGATCAGTTAAAAAATAAACAGGCTGATCTCTCAGTGTAACAGCCTCACGGTGAAGCTTCAGGCTTTGCATAGCTGCTGATGGGGGGGGGGGGTAGTGAAATCATATTCAAAACCTACTGGACTACTGGCCTACGCGCGCGCTGTGTGTGTGTGTGTGTGTGTGTGTGTGTGTGTGGTGTGTGTGTGTGCGTGGTTTGCTGAGCAGGTTTATGAATTGAACCTACAACCTTAAAATAGCCAATGTCTTATTTCTGTGGTAACAATGACAGGAAGAGTGTAGCACCGTTTTTGTCAGCCCCACACACACACACACACACACACACACACACGCACACACACACACCCTTTAAAACCACACAGTTTCCTCTTACACATTCACACGCAATAAAAAAAGTATTAAACTAAATTAAAACATTAAAAGGATCAAAGACAAAACACGTCCATGTGCGAGTCACTGCAGTACTGAGAACCATCCACCACCCTAATAACACCCGCTCCGTGGGGGGTCCGGCCCTCTGTCTGCACCCTGCAGGAGGTTTAGAGAAGCGGCAGACGTTTAAACTCTTCACATCCAGAGTTTTAAAAATCAGAAATTAATCTGATTGGATCATCGGAATTCCCATGATGCCCCCACTCTCACTTTCTGACATCGGCTTCCCGATGCAGGCCTGCACTTGCGCGAAGGTGCGAGCTCAGGAATGTCCCCACAGCCACAGGACGCGGCAAGAACCTTGATAACGGAGAACCACGGCGCGAAGAGAGCCCTCACGTCGATCAGTCACATGGTGCAAGAACCTTCCACATACGTCTCCTCATGTCCCATTGATACAGGACACAGGGAGAACATGCAAACTATACAAAAAAAAAAGCCTCTGCATGAAAAAAAAAAAAAAAGGCCAGAAGAAAGAGAAAAGAAAAGCCTTCCAAGACATTTATGGCGGGTCTTTAACATGTTCTCTCACACACACATGATTTGGGGTGATCTGGGGACACGGGGGGGGGGGGGGGGGTTCTGCGCGGTGATTTATTGCTGAAACGAGGCTCCTGACATGGCAGAAGATTGGCGCGGCTGCGGGACGCGGGGTGAAGGGAAGAGTGAAGCCTTACACACAAAAATGAAATCTGCTCTCAAAAAAAAAAAAAAAAAAAAAAAAAAAAAAAACCCGCTGAGAGCCCGGCGGGGCCGCGGTGCCGGACGGCGACGCTCGAGTCCGTGTTGTGACAGGGGCTCAGCGGCTGATGGATGAGTTTGGGTTCCGGGCGGCGGCGTGTGGAAGCAGAACCCGAGCGCGGCGGGAGTCGCGCCGTTGAGCAACGCGGCGGTCAGCCGTCAAAACTCACACACGCAGCACAACGGGAAGTTGCACCAGCAGCCGCCGCGCGAGCGTTCGCATGAAACACCAAGCAGAAGTCCAAGATGCAGAACCTTCAGAGGGGGGTCCATAACCGACGGACGGGGAACTCCGCCCACATCGACGATACGATATCGACGATCCACGATCGGAGCCGCGATACAGAACCGTTCCACTCGTTACATCCTGAAGTTCAGAGTCACGCATTTCCTTCGTTATCCTGCTGCAAAGCACCCAACCCCATCAGAGTCATCGTCGGAGCCTATCCCGGTGATCACAGCGGCAGAAGCAAGGACAAACCCCAGATGGAGACAACACATCTAGGAACAATCTCGATAAGTTCACTACAGGCGGCACGGTGGCTTAGTGGTTTAGCATGTTCGCCTCTCAGCACTAGGGATTCCCGTTTGAATCCCCATCTGGGTGGAGTTTCCATGTTCTCCCCGTGTCCGCGTGGGTTTCCTCCGGGTTCTCCGGTTTCCTCCCACAGTCCAAAAAACATGGAACAAGTTAATCGAATTCTCAAAATTGCCCCATATAGAGTGTGTCCGTGTGAGTGAGTGTGTGCCAGCGATGGATTGGTGCCCTGTCCTGGGTCTGTCTGCCCAGCGCCCCGAAACGTGACCCCCTGGAGCTCTTACAGACATGAATGGAGCCGACCCTAGTAGCTGGATACAGACTGCGGTGAGATGATGGAGGGATGTTGAATATGACCTGGATGATGTTTCCGTTAAAAACAGAAAAACAAACAAAAAAGATTTTAATAAAAAAAAAAAAAAAAAAAAAAAAAAAAAATTTCAAAAAATAAAAATAAAAAATAAATCCCAAAGTTGATAAATGGTGTGACTCCTAATGACGATCCGACTCTCTGATCCCCGAGTCCAACCGTTTAATTATTCATCTAATAATTACCAACTTCATTAACTCACTGCGCAGTCGCAGACTCACATCGAGGGAAAGACACGACGTTATAATTGTTATAATAAAAATGTTATAATCACAACATTCCCCCCCGTTGAACGTGATTAAACAAAGCGACCGAAACCTTTCCCCTGGATGGGCTAATGGAAATCCCTAATAAATCGGGAGAATGAAATCCTGATCGATCACAGCGGCTTATCGTTTAATAAGATTATTATAACCTTAGATAGGCGGCACGGTGGCTTAGTGGTTTGGCATGTTCTCCTCTCAGCAAAAAAAAAAAAAGGGATTTTTTTTTTTTAAAAAATCCCGGTTCGAAAATGGTGTGATTCCTAATGTGATTTCCGATGCTCTCCCTGTGCCCCCGTGGGTTTCCTCCGGGTTCTCCGGTTTCCTCCCACAGTCCAAAAACATGGATCAAGTCAATTGAGTTCTCCAAATTGCCCCATGTAGTGTGTGTGTGTGAGTGAGAGTGTGTCCAGTGATAGATTGCCCCCCTGTCCTGGGTGTATCTGCCCAGCGCCCGAAACGTTCTCCCCTGGATGGCCCCCCCACGACCCCAATAGAGGATAAAGCAAAAGATAAGGAATGCATAATATTAGAGAGGCGGAAAGATGGCTTAGTGGTTTAGCATGTTCTCCTCTCAGCGCTGGGGATTCCCGGTTCGAGTCCCCATCTGGGTGGAGTTTGCATGTTCTCCCCGTGTCCGCGTGGGTTTCCTCCGGGTTCTCCGCTTTCCTCCCACAGTCCAAAAACATGGATCAAGGTCAATTGAGTTCTCCAAATTGCCCCATATAGAGTGTGTCTGTGTGTGTGAGTGTGTACCCAGCGATAGATTGCCCCCCTGTCCTGGGTGTATCTGCCCAGCGCCCGAAACGTTCTCCCCTGGATCTGGATGGGGAACCCCACCCCACACACACACACAACCCTAATAGAGGATAAAGCAGAAGATAATGAATGCATAATATTAGAGAGGCGGCACGGTGGCTTAGTGGTTTAGCATGTTCTCCTCTCAGCACTAGGGATTCCCGGCTCGAATCCCCATCTGGGTGGAGTTTGCATGTTCTCCCCGTGTCCGCGTGGGTTTCCTCCGGGTTCTCCGCTTTCCTCCCACAGTCCAAAAACATGGATCAAGGTCAATTGAGTTCTCCAAATTGCCCCATATAGAGTGTGTGTCTGTGTGAGTGAGTGTGTGTCCAGTGATGGATTGCCCCCCTGTTCTGGGTCTATCTCCCCAGCGCCCAAGACGTTCTCCCCTGGATGGGCATTGGGCATGGGGCATGGTGAACCCCCCCCCCCCCCCCCTAATAGAGGATAGAGCGGGATGTTATAATATGAATGTTGATGCCTTTGATGTTTTAACGCTGCTGCGGCGCCTCAGTCGCGGTTCCGATGCAGGCCCCCCCGCCCCCCCGCCGGGAGCTCACCTGTTTCAGAGCCGCCTTCACTTCATCCAGGTCGCCGTTCTTCAGCGCCCACATCAGCTCCTTGTCCCCCATTTCAGAGCCTGAGTCCGGGGAGCACCTGAAACGGAGCGCGCGCGGGGTGAGAGCGGGCACAGCCGCCGGCCGCCGGTTCGAGCCTCCGCGCGGGGACAGGAGGACAGAGACACAGAGACAGAGAGACAGAGAGACAGAGACTCACCGCGCTTTCACTGCGACAGAAAACCAACCAGAAAAGTTTAAAATGTCAGCCGGGATCCGCCTTTAGCTCCGTGCGGCTAGCGCTCAAGACCACTTCCGGTAGCGCCGCCCGCATTTCATGATAAAAGTCTGGCGTCCGTTTGAAATAATCACGGTTTTTTTTTTTATTCATCCATTATCCTCCGCTTTATCCTCTATTGGGGTCGCGGGGGGGGGGGGGAGGGAGTTACCCCAAAGAGCAACACCAAGAGACAGTGGCAAGGAAAAACTGTTATGTTGATATTTTAAGGAAGAAACCTTGTGAGGACCGAGGCTCAGTGAGGGACTCATCCTCTTGGTGGGGGGGGGGGATCAACGGTGTCCATCCAGGGGAGAACGTTTCGGGCACTGGGCAGATAGACCCAGGACAGGGGGGCAATCTATCACTGGGCACACACTCACTCACACATACACACTCTATATGGGGCAATTTGGAGAACTCAGTTGACCTTGATCCATGTTTTTGGACTGTGGGAGGAAAGCGGAGAACCAGGAGGAAACCCACGCGGACACGGGCAGGACAACTCCACCCAGATGGGGATTTGAACTGGGAATCCCTAGTGCCGAGAGGAGAACATGCTAAACCACTAAGCCACCGTGCCGCCTCTCTAACATTAATCATCCATTATCTTCCGCTTTATCCTCTATTAGGGTCGCGGTGGTGGTGGGGGGGGGGGCATCAATAGTGTCCATCCAGGGGAGAACGTTTTGGGCGCTGGGCAGATACACCCAGGACAGGGGGGGCAATCTATCACTGGGCACACACTCACTCACACATACACACTCTATATGGGGCAATTTGGAGAACTCAATTGACTTGATCCATGTTTTTGGACTGTGGGAGGAAAGCGGAGAACCCGGATGAAACCCATGTGGACCCGGGGAGAACATGGAAACTCCACCCAGGGTTCCTCATGCCCATCCAGGGGAGAACGTTTCGGGCGCTGGGCAGATACACCCAGGACAGGGGGGCAATCCATCGCTGGGCACACACTCACTCACACACACACTCTATATGGGGCAATTTGGAGAACTCAATTGACCTTGATCCATGTTTTTGGACTGTGGGAGGAAAGCGGAGAACCCGGAGGAAACCCACGCGGACACGGGGAGGACACGGGCAGGACAACTCCACCCAGATGGGGATTCGAACTGGGAATCCCTAGTGCCGAGAGGAGAACATGCTAAACCACTAATCAAACCAGGGACCTTCAGGACGTGAGGCTGGTTCTTAAACCACAAGCTGAATAAAAGCTTCCGAAACAATGGGGCAAACAGGCCTGTCCTTTCCTGTGATCGTGGGTCAGTATCAGCGTCTCTGTCCTGCACATTACTCTAACCCTGACTGACCGTCCCTCAGGGGACAGGGTGGACGTTCTGTCTTCAGGACAGAGAGCTGGGGCCCCGTGGCCCTTTGAATTAAACGCGAGTCATCTCATTCCTGCAAACACACGGCAATGTGACACTCGAACTCGACCTTTTGTCCCGTATTGTCCAGCGCACACAATGACTGACTGACCGACCCCTCCGACACAAACACCGGCCCCAGAGTTCCAGATGTTCCAGAGCTGAGTCCACTGTAAAGCTGCTTTGTGACGGTTCTATGTTCTCCAATCCCCAAATGAATGGAATTAAACAGAATGACTGATGGAGGCTTAGTGGTTTAGCATGTTCTCCTCTCAGCGCTGGGGATTCCCGGTTCAAATCCCCATCTGGGTGGAGTTTCCATGTTCCCCCCGTGTCCGCGTGGGTTTCCTCCGGGTTCTCCGCTTTCCTCCTACAGTCCAAAAACATGGATCAAGGTCAATTGAGTTCTCCAAATTGCCCCATATAGAGTGTGTGTGTGTGAGTGAGTGTGTGTCCAGTGATAGATTGCCCCCCTGTCCTGGGTGTATCTGCCCAGCGCCCGAAACGTTCTCCCCTGGATAGACATGGGGAACCCCCCCCCCCTCCCGCGCGACCCTAATAGAGGATAAAGCGGAAGATAATGAATGATTAATGTTAGAGAGGCGGCATGGTGGCTTAGTGGTTTAGCATGTTCTCCTCTCTGCACTAGGGATTCCCGGTTCGAATCCCCATCTGGGTGGAGTTTCCATGTCCTCCCCGTGTCCACGTGGGTTTCCTCCGGGTTCTCCGCTTTCTTCCCACAGTCCAAAAACATGGATCAAGTCAATTGAGTTCTCCAAATTGCCCCATGTAGAGTGTGTCTGTGTGAGTGAGTGTGTGCCTAGTACTGGTGTCCTGTACTGGGTGTATCTGCCCAGCGAAACGTTCTCCCCTGGATGGGCATGGGGAACACACCCCCCCCCCCCATCGGTGACCCGCGCTGTGTGGGGACCTCTCAGGGATTCACACACTGCTCCCGAAAGGGTCGGTCCGAGATGCCGACGCCAAACAAAAGGCCTAAAACCTAATGAAAGGTCACGCCGGGATCCGTGGAGCGCGGGTTCCGTTGGGCGGCAGAGTGACGGCGCGCGCCTTTCTTCGTTTGCCCCCCTCTCTCTCTCCTGTCGGTCTCATATTCAGTTGTTTGCTGCTGCCATTTTGGTTCTGAATGGAGTCGCGTCGCGTCTCGGTTCGCGTGGGAGCCGATGAAAGGTGAGGAGAAGAGCCGCTGACCTTCCCAGATGAAGCTCAGAGAGTCGGAGTGACCGGACTGCCGAGGCGCTTCGGCTCACGGACCTGCTAATCGTCAGTGGAAGCCCCTGATCCGCCGCCCCGCCGCGCCCGCCGGGTTCAAAGCCAACATCTCATCCCCGCGCCTCGGCCCCGACCCGGGAGCGATCGCTGGAGATGAAGCCTGCGGCGGCCGCTATTGCATAGAACCGCTCTGAAGGCGAAATCAATCTGCTCATTGAACCACGTAAAGCCACCGCCGGCCGGACGTTCGATAACCGGAGCGTGCGCGGAATGAGAACCGCCAGACGTTCATCTCTCAATACAAAGTTTTTTTCAAGAGACGAAACGAAGCTGCGGGGCGGCACCGTGGCTTAGGGCTCAGCACGTTCGCCACCCAGATTGGGATTCGAAGCGGGAATCCCTAGTTTCCATATTCTCCCCGTGTCCGCGTGGGTTTCCATGTTCTCCCCGTGTCCGAGTGGGTTTCCATGTTCTCCCCGTGTCTGCGTGGGTTTCCTCGGGGATCTCCGGTTTCCTCCCACAGTCCAAAAAACATGGATCGAGGTCAATTGAATTCTCCAAATTGCCCCATTTAGAGTGTGTCCGCTCAAGGGAATCAAACCAGGGACCTTCAGGATGTGGGACCGGGAATCAAACCAGGGACCTTAAGGACGTGGGACCGGGAATCAAACCAGGGACCTTCGGGACGTGGGACTGGGAATCAAACCAGGGACCTTCAGGACGTGAGGCTGGTTCTTAAACCACAAGCTGAAAAAAAGCTTCCCAAACAATGGGGCAAACAGGCCTGTCCTTTCCTGTGATCGTGGGTCAGTATCAGCGTCTCTGTCCTGCACATTACTCTAACCCTAATTAACTGTCCCTCAGGGGACAGCGTGGACGTTTTGTCTTCAGGGACAGCGAGCTGGGGCCCTGTGGCCCTTTGAATTAAACGCCGGTTTCCTCCGGGTTCTCCAGTTTCCTCCCACAGTCCAAAAAACATGGATCGAGGTCAATTGAATTCTCCAAATTGCCCCATATAGAGTGTGTCCACTCAAGGAGGATGAGCCCCCCACTGAGTCTTGGTCCTCCCAAGGTTTCTTCCTTAAATAACAGCATAACAGGGAGTTTTGTCTTGCCACTGTCGCTTCGGCTTGCTCTTTGGGGTTTAAAGGCTTTTCATTCTGTGAAGCTGCTCTGTGACGACGTTCTGTTGTAAAAAGCGCGACAGAAATAAAGAACTTGAACTTGTGTGTGTGAGTGAGTGTGTACTCAGTGATAGATTGCCCCCCTGTCCTGGGTGTATGTCCAGCGGCCGAAACGTTCTGGATGGGCGACCCTAGTAGAAGATAAAGCAGAAGATATGGATCTCAGGTTTTGTGGTGATGTCACAACTCCCTAATGTTTGGAGATGCCACCGTTCTCTTGGGTTCCTAAATACTGAGAAGCTTAATTCTGAGGACACGTTGGCCAAAAGCCGGATGTAGAATCTTTCATCAGAAGCTCAGTGCTTAAGAATTTAACGCTCTGCAGTCCGGCGCTCAGGGGTTCGAGTTCCAAACGTCCAGAACTCCGAGTGCGAGGCTTTTAAAGTCTCAGGAGACGAGCGCTTAAAAGCACAACGTTCACCGGTTTAAAGCTTCAGAGTTTAAAGCTGAAGGATCCGATGCTGAGAAGAAGAACGCCAACGGAAAACTCCAACCTTCATCTGATGTCCTCGACTCCACCCCCCCCCCCCCACGTCAGAACCCTGAGTTCTGCGTACTGTTTAAATCCTTGAATACGGAGCTCATCTGAATCGATACCCGATTTGGTTTTTACAACTTTAATCTCGGCTGGACGTTCCACACTGCAGCGCTCAGCTTTTCTCCTCCGCGCACCATTTTTCATCCCATTACGGTTCCCCCTACAGAACGGCCGGTGTTCGTGTTCTAATCGACGGCGTGAGAGAAGCTCGCAGAACCGATTACATATTCATAGTTTAAATCAGCATAGTGTCCGTCGGCCCATTAATCTCCATTCCGCTCTCTGGTCCGGACCTCGGGGGAGACGCAGACCTTCACAATCGAACCCTCCGCTCCGGTTCTTCTCTTGTTCTCACCTGAACATCACCTCTGAACATCTGGGATCTGGGGCCTTGGGTCATGTCGTTCATAACCAGACCACTTTCTTGGGGGGCTTTCGACATTAATTTGGGAACCTCGGTTCTGGTTCCTTCTAGTTGTTGTTGGATGGGGTTGAGGGCAGCGTTCTCAGGTTCTTCCACACCAACCTCCCTCAATCATGTCTTTATGGACGCTGCTTTATTTCAGTCGTGCTGGGAGTGAAAGCGGCCTTCCCCAAACTGTTTGATCCCGGTACACGGTGTGCGGCACCACAACCTCCAACTTATGGAAGTTTCTCTAAGTCCAGGTTTCTCTAAGTTACAGAGTCATCTCTCTCTGGAGTTTCCTTACTGCTCTCTCTCTCTCTCTCTCTCTCTCTCTCTCTCTCTCGCTCTCTCCCTCTCGCCCTCTCGCTCCCTCGCACGGCGGATTAAATATTAAAAAGCGCAAACACATTAAAAAAAAAGCCTTTATTCAACCTATTTGCAGAGGATTAAAGTTACTTCTGGTGAAGTTGGGCTATAATTTACTTGATTATAATTGTGCCTCTGAATCCGAACGGCACACGCGGATATTAAAGCGCCGCTCCGCGTTCCTCCCGGCGGTTCTCCGGCGCCGTGTCACGTTTCATCCCCTCGGCGGGAACGCTCTTCATTCTGCTCGGGTTTCACACTTCAGTAATTAGCTGATAGACCTCAGCGGTCGTCTCCGAGCGTGCAAATCGCTCAACGACGCGGAGCGTCGGCCGGAACCCGCGTCCCGAGCACGCGACCCGGCCGTGCCTTAAGCTGCAGCATTCCCATCCCTCTGAACCTTACAGCCATCAGGGCGTTTCATTGCCCCCGGGTGCATGGCGGCGTGTTCGGAACCCGTCTGTCACAGCGCTGACATTTCAGACTATCGGAAAGCCATTGAGGAAAGTCTCGTCTTCGAGGCGCGCAAACGCGACGTTATCGACGGCGGGCCGAGAGCCGGAGCTTAACGGCGGCGCGGCGGCCGAAAGCAAAACAGATCCATACATCGGACTCCCCGAAGACGCCGAGCGCCACCGCCTCCGCCACGCAGAACGTCCTCTGTGAACAAAAGTATGAGGACGCCACCGCCAGGCTTCAATGACACAGAGGTATAAAGTCTTCTGAAGTCGAGCGCTCAGGAGGGGGACATGCGTACGCCTCCAACTTTGTGGGAGCAGTTTGGGGTTTCCGTGTGATGAGTCCCGAGGTCAGGGTGACCCTGCGTTTGAGCGACCCTACGTTTGATGGGTTCTAATCCCAGGTTACCAGTGTGGGTCCTTGAGCAAGGCCCTTAGGGATGCTGTGATGAACCCTGTGCTCACCTTTTAAGTCCATTCAACCATTATCTTCCTCTTTATCCTCTATTAGGGTCGCGGTGGGGTTCTCCATGCCCATCCAGGGGAGAACGTTTCGGGCGCTGGGCAGATACACCCAGGACAGGGCGC
>JAFMOC010000545.1:70000-87500 GCA_019802505.1 Corydoras sp. C115 | reverse complement strand
TTGGTTCTCGCAGACGCAGAGCGAGGACTTCATTTCATCTGAGACACTCTCGCTCATCATCACTTCATTAACACCTTTATCTGAGGTCTGAGAGGTCTGAGAGTTCTGAGAGCTCACACTTTCACCTTTAATAAAGCACCACTGACTCAACCTGCTGTGAGCCGACTGATGGTGCAAATACACCCACTGCTGCCTCCCTGCCTCTCTTACCTCCCTGCCTCCCTGCCTCCCTACCTCCCTGCCTCCCTGCCTCTCTTACCTCCCTGCCTCGCTGCCTCTCTTACCTCCCTGCCTCCCTACCTCCCTGCCTCTCTTACCTCCCTGCCTCTCTACCTCCCTGCCTCCCTGCCTCGCTGCCTCTCTTACCTCCCTGCCTCCCTACCTCCCTGCCTCCCTGCCTCTCTGCCTCCGTGCCTCTCTTACCTCCCTGCCTCCCTACCTCCCTGCCTCGCTGCCTCTCTACCTCCCTGCCTCTCTACCTCCCTGCCTCCGTGCCTCCCTACCTCCCTGCCTCCCTGCCTCTCTGCCTCCGTGCCTCTCTTACCTCCCTGCCTCCCTACCTCCCTGCCTCGCTGCCTCTCTACCTCCCTGCCTCTCTACCTCCCTGCCTCCGTGCCTCTCTTACCTCCCTGCCTCTCTACCTCCCTGCCTCTCTACCTCCCTGCCTCCCTGCCTCTCTACCTCCCTGCATCTCTACCTCCCTGCCTCCCTGCCTCTCTACCTCCCTGCCTCTCTACCTTCCTGCCTCCCTGCCTCTCTACCTCCCTGCCTCCCTGTCTTTCTCCCTCTCTGTCTCCCTGCCACCCTGCCTCTCTACCTCCCTGCCTCTTTACCTCCCTGCCTCCCTGCCTCTCTACCTCCCTGCCTCTCTACCTCCCTGCCTCTCTACCTCCCTGCCTTTCTCCCTCTCTGTCTCCCTGCCACCCTGCCTCTCTACCTCCCTGCCTCTTTACCTCCCTGCCTCTCTACCTCCCTGCCTCTCTACCTCCCTGCCTCCCTGCCTCTCTACCTCCCTACCTCTCTACCTCCCTGCCTCCCTGCCTCTCTACCTCCCTGCCTCTCTACCTCCCTGCCTCTCTACCTCCTTGCCTTTCTCCCTCTCTGTCTCCCTGCCACCCTGCCTCTCTACCTCTCTACCTCCCTGCCTCTCCACCACCCTGCCTCTGTGCCTCTCTACCTCTCTACCACCCTGCCTCTGTGCCTCTCTACCTCTGTGCCTCTCTACCTCTGTGCCTCTCTACCTCTCTACCTCCCTGCCTCCCTGCCTCTGTGCCTCCCTGCCTCTCCACCTCCCTGCGTCATGCAGCAGAGCGTTCTCTTTGGAACGTATCCACTTCAAAACGCAAACATCAAATCTTAATAAACTCCGAGGACATTCTGTCTCACGTGAAGACTGCCGTCCTGAACCACGCCGTCGGCTGGAAACGGATGCAGACGCCGTCTGATCTCTGTGTTAATGGAACCGGGATCCAAACACACGGATCCTCAGAATGATAATGTAACCTGCCGGAGAACATCGAGGGAACGGAGATGGGATTTGTCAGACCCAGGTGAGCTCCATCACCTCACCTGTCTCTCTGGCTCCGCCTCTCAACCTCAGAGCAGAGTGATGACCACGCCCACCGGGATGATGCTTCAAGTTCCAAACCTCGCCTCAGACCGGCTTCTTAAACCATGTGAGGAGTTCTCTGTGCTCTAACGTTCTCTTCACAGCGATGTGGTGGAGCGTGCCGTTGCCAAATCCCCAACAGTTCCGCATTTCAGACGGAAAACGTTTTTATTAAGCCGCGCGTGAATGAAAGTTCATATGCGATTAGAACGGAACGGTTCTCAGAGCGGCGTGAGGCGGGGTGGTGGGGCAGGGTGGTAGGGCGGGTGCAGGGTGGGTGTGAAAGCTGTCTGCGGGTGATGGTGGTGAGGAGTGAGATGTTGTTCGGGGTTACAGGAACCACAGGTGATTAATTAGAGGCTCATCATCGGGTTCTGGCAGCCTTCATCCCCTCTGTTTGCTTTCTGAGACGCACAAGGCCAAAGAGAGGTGAGGCACTTAATCACCATGAGCTCCCCTTAAGATCTACAGCTTCCGCTAATCCGCTGTTAGAGACCATGAAATATTAATGAGCACCTTGGAGTCTGAAGTTGCCTCTACGATGTTGCGACCGCGGGCAGTTTCGACACGCCGGACCTCCCGGGGCTCGACGTTCAGCTGCCCGGACTCTGAGAACACTCACTTATTTACGAACAAGTTCCAGAATCCATACTCCCGTCCCTGCTGTCCGCAAACGCACGCTTCCTTCAAATAAACTGCGCTTTTTTACACCGACCCGGCGGCAGGATCCTGCAGCAGCATAATCTCAATGATAAGAGTCCCAAAGTTAAGGGGTGTGTCAGTGGATCAGACACAGCAGTGCTGCTGCTGGAGTTTAAACCCCTGTACACTCCATTACACACATCCACCTTGTTGCGCCACCTTGTGGATGAAGAAGGCACGGCACTGTTTTGTGTTCTTCATCCTCGAATCCTCCATCAGGTTTCAGCAACAGCACATTGAGGATTTGGAAATAATCGAACCCCCCCATCGGTCTGAAGCCTGTCCGGTGGTTGACGTGCGGATTGTCAGCCGGTCACCCGGTGCCCGACCGGGGGGTGGGGCCGGTGCTCGGCGCCTCTGTTTATCGCAGCACATCCCGGCTGCTAGAAAAAGAATTGAGTGAATTTAGCGAATCAGAAACATTTCATCGCTCATACGCAGCTCGAAAGGTGAACTCAGCCGGCACTTCAGACAGACAAATGAGCACATGTGCATAAAGAGAGGACACGGGACAAAAGGAGCGTCGAGTGTGTGAGAGCAAATGGCACTCAGGATGGAGTGTTTGAAGTGAATTGCTGGTAGAACCCAGCGAAACAAGTCGGATAAATCAGGTCTGCTCGCTGCATAATCCAGCATTATCATTACTGTGTGTGTGTGTGTGTGTGTGTGTGTGTGTGTGTGTGTGTGTGTGTGTGTGCTATCATTAACAAGGTTGATAACCACTTATATTTCGGAGCAGAATGCTGGAGATGGAGTCTGATTGAGGTTCTGGTGATTGAAAATCAGGGCTTATTCATGGATGACAATGGCCGCACCTTTGGGATGAACTGGAACAGAGATTGTGAGGCAGCTCCTCACCTCCTACATCAGCGTTGTCATGTTCCAATAAAACGGTCATAAGTCGGCCGTTTCGTTCCAAAATATTCGAATGCGTTTCACTGAATAGACGAATACGTGTACAGAAAGTCATCGATGGACGAGAGAGCTCTGAGTTCTCAAAGATCTCGCTTTGGTATATAAATCCATAGGTCCTTCCATATATAATGGACCTTCCATATATGGTGGGGACTTCCTGAGCCCCCCCCCCCAGTCTGGCAATTACATTTAACGAATGTTACCTGCCCCCTGAGTCCACAATTTCACAGCTCACCCTGTGATTGGACATCAGTACCGTCTCCCATGCTGGACATTCCATCCGTTCCCTTCAACTATTCAACTTTCGTATTAAGTATAATAAAACCCTTACGGTGTCCGGTTCTCACATGCCTCGCCGGACAAGACACACCCCAGAGACCGAGAGGACACCCGTTTAAAATGGAGGATGTTAGGTATGCGCAGGCGTCCTTATACTTTTGCTCATGTCGTGTAGTTTTGGTAACAGAGATGCGGGGATAAGCGCCCCCGGTGGACAGCGTGAAGGTCCTAAGCTCTATTGCCTTGCTGTGGAGAGTTTGTATGTTCTCCCCATGTCTGCATGGGCTTTCTGATACAGAATGTATAATACAGAATGTGTGTGTGTGTGTGTGTGTGTGTGTGTGTGTGTGTGAGAGAGAGAGAGAAAGAGAGAGAGACTTCACCTCCCTCACCCCCACCCAAAAACTGCCCCACCTACTGGGGGAACACAGGGAGAGCTGTGTACTGGAAGCACTGTGTATATATACACCTGCCACCAGGAGAGGGACAGAGAGTGACCAAACACACACACACACACACACACACACACACACACACACCACACACACACACACACCTCTAATTTTATTTAAATATTTATATATATCTATATCATACTTCATTGTATTTGTATACTATGTACATTTTTGTAATTTTGTAAATTTGTAATTCATTCATTCATTCATTCATTATCTCCCGCTTTATCCTCTATTAGGGTCGCGGGGGGGGGTTCCCCATGCCCATCCAGGGGAGAACGTTTCGGGCGCTGGGCAGATAGACCCAGGACAGGGGGGCAATCCATCGCTGGGCACACACTCACTCACACAAACACACTCTATATGGGGCAATTTTGAGAATTCAATTGACTTGATCCATGTTTTTGGACTGTGGGAGGAAACCGGAGAACCCGAAGGAAACCCACGCGGACACGGGGAGAACATGGAAACTCCACCCAGATGGGGATTCGAACCGGGAATCCCTAGCGCTGAGAGGAGAACCTGCCAACCACTAAGCCACCGTGCCGCCTAAATTTGTAATTGTTTTTTATTTTATTTTTATTTTGTAAACCAGCTTTGTGCAACACGAATGTTTAATTTGTCGGGCAAATAAAGCTTTTAAATTAAAATTGAATTGAATTGAGAGAGAGAGAGTCTGAGGAGGAGCGTGTGAGAACGTGTGCTGGAGCCTCAGAATTAAAATTCCTCCCTCTAATCTCTAACGGAGGTGAAAGTGGAGCAGGCCGGGATGAAGGTATCAAAGTGCAATCAGATCCCCGGCTGCAGAACCCAATCAGATTCCATTAGTCTGATTCAGGCATCATCACTCTAATCCCCAGCAGGTGTCAGGGTACAAGGTTAATATTGGGGAATCCATCTTCCTGCATCAGCAATGCAGACAGGTTTTATCATTAACCTCCGAAAACACACACACACACACGTGCCGCTGCGACGCCTACATTACAGATCCAGCCCTGGAGGGAGCATGGCGCTGACCTCACACCTTCCCACTCGCCTGAAGAGGGTTTCCTCAAACATCTGAGGCGCTCTGGAGGAGAGGACGCCGTGTATGATTCGTCCCGAGGACCTTCTTTGGAGTTGAGGTCAGCTCCTCACACCGAGACCTGGGTTCCTCGTCCTCAGGTGAGTGGAACGCTGACGTTCCGCCCACACCCGTTCACACATCATTACCGGCCACTCAGGCGTCAGGTGGGCGGTGATGGGTGACGTCTCCGGTTCCGCGCAGGACTGTTTTAATGACGGATCACCGCCCCCGTCCCGTCTCCCTGCAGCCTGCCGGAGCCTGAAGTCGCTTCCGGCGGATCAACCAGGCTGAGGGTGGAGAAGAGAACCGATTAAAGAGGTCACACAGGTCGTTCCGTCCCGCCTCCACCGAGGTAGGACCTGAAGTTTAGGGAAGGCCCGATCGTCCTCCAGCATGACTCAGCCCTGGCGTCCCACACATGGTCCATAAAGGCATGATGGGTGATGTTCTGTGGTGTGGAAGAACGTCAGAGCTCAGCAGCTGCAATGTGGCAACAACAATATTGAGTGAGTGTGATGACATCAAAGCTCCTGTAGGGGTCCCGGTGCTTTCATTCGCGTCGTACATCGTCGGTCCGAGTCCTGACCTCAACCCCATCCGACCCCTGTTGGGATGAATCAGAACCGAGACTGTGTGCTAAGCAGACGGGACAGTTTGGTGCCACTCCTCAGTTCTTCACCTCAGCGTCGTCTACTCTGAGTCTTCGAACCCGTCTCCGCCTGCTGTTCCGTTTCATCCCCTCTGAATGGCGGTTCTTTATTCGGCGTGCGCTCCTGCGCCCTCGTGAGGGGTCGACCGGGAACCGGTGGGTCGTTTTCGAACTGAAACCTCTTTGGCGCCGGACCTCGATCCCTCAAAACGCCGCCGTAACGAGCGTCCGGCCGTCCCTCGTTCGTCAGCCGGGAGAGAGAACGGGAAAATCAATGAGGCAGAAGTAAGCGGACAGCCCTCGCTCTGCCTCTGCTGTGTTTCTGACGTTCGGTCGATCGCACCGCGCCGGTTCTTTTCTTCTGTAATTAACCGGTTCCCTCGTTTCTGCGATCGCTCTGGAATACCGGGCTCGGCGTTGGCCTGCAAAACTTTCATTTCTCCCCCTCTGGAGAAGCGCGCTGCCGAGAACCAGCAGGCTTAAGATAGATCTAAAGAGGACGATGCTGGAACAGTGTGGGAGTGCAGGAGGTAAAAGATTTGGCTCGGCGGCTCAACTACAGACGGAAAGATGAGAACCCGAACCTGAGGATCTCCATCGCCCGCTCTCCACCCCTCCCTCCACTCCGCCTCGAGCAAGAGGTAGGAGACAGCACTGCGGGAGAGAGGAGAGTAATGGAAATGTAAAGTTTAGATGGCGTGGGAGCGGGCGGGCGGGCGGGCGGGGTGGGGTGGGGCGAGGCGGGGGGGCAATGATGAAGTGCCATGTCCCCGCTTCGCCGACACGTCCGTTCCAAAATGAAACACTGGAACCTGTAATTAGGACGCCGCACCGCAGCCGGGATCGATAACAAACGAGCGGGGGGCCGCAGGGGGCCGCGGGGGGCCGCGGGGCGCAGGTTTGTGGGTGAACCTCACAGGGTTCCTGAAGGGCAGGACCTTACCGGACTCCGGTTCATGGTTTATTTAAGAGGTTTTTTCGTTGTGTTGATGTAATAAATAAAAAATCAGCAGCGGTTCCGTGAGTGTGAACCCCTCGTGTGTTCAGAGAGCGCACTGCGGTGGACACGCTCGGATCAAACGGGAACTTTGGTTCCTTCTCCGGGGAGGTTCTCAGGAAAAATGGTTCTGAAAAAAAAAACAAAAAAAAACAACATATCGGTTCAAGTTTTAGCCGCGAAGCATCAGCAGCTCTGTTCTCATGAACTTAATGCGGCCGCTGCGTCTGAAGTCTGCGCCCAACCTCCATGAATATTATAGCGTCGCGCGAGACGAGCGCCGGGGTCTGGATCTTGTAGATTGTCGGAAAATGTCCTGCGTTTGCGAAAAATCCGTCAATGCGGCGCGTCGCCGGCACCGCGCCCTCGCGGACGCGACGCGAATGATAAAGAGGATTTGCTCTCTGTTTGTTTCTCGGTGCTTGACCCAAAACCGGCGCGCGCTCGACTCGGAAATGCAAATTCGGATTTAATCCGATTCGAAGGCGTCAAATGGAAATCATCAGAGTTCCCATTCATGCCGCGGCTGTCAGAACCGATACGCACGGCTCCTCTATCTGCAAAAAAGCACATTCGGGGTTCCGAGGCGGAGAACCTCACCCCGCCGCGAGGTGTTTGGCGCAGAGCCGGAGTCTGAGGGACACGTGGGCGCCGCGTTCACTGACGGTTCACCTGATGTTCTCGTGCGGCTTGTTATCCAATTGTTGCTTATTATCGTTTAGCGACGGTCTCGGTCCGAGCCCGGGTTCCGGTCCCCGGCGGTAATCTCATTACCCCGTAATCCCCCTTTCTGCTCTTTATATTTCGGTTCCGGGAAGTTTATTGCCGCACTGCGACCCGCAGTCCCCCTCTCGCAATAACGGGCATAGAATTACACACTCAATCTTATTTGCGGGGCTAATCCAATAGCGCTGAGCGATGGGCGTGTCACCTCCCGTTCCGTTTGCAGGTGATGAATGTGGGCGACACGTGAATTAGCATAGCGCGGCGGATGGTCTGCAGGGAGCCTGCGCTCGCCATTGGCTGCGGCTCTTCTCTCCCGCGGCTCTCGTTTAAACTCTTATCGGCGGCGTGAGATGAATTGGGATGATGATGTTCCAGTTCTCCTCCCTCATCAGTGCAGCACGTTGTTTTATTTATGACGTAAATGTTACGGAGGGCTTTAGTACGGGATTCAGATTCCAATCTGGGTGGAGTTTGCATGTCCTCCCCGTGTCCGTGTGGGTTTCCTCCGGGTTCTCCGCTTTCCTCCCACAGTCTAAAAACATGGATTCAAGGTCAATTGAATTCTCAAAATTTGCCCCATATAGAGTGTGTGTGTGTGTGAGTGAGTGTGTGCCCAGTGATAGATTGCCCCCCTGTCCTGGGTGTATCTGCCCCCCCCACCTCAAGATCCCAATAGAGGATAAAGTGGAAGTTAATGAATGAATGAATGTTACGATGCCTGATTGATTACTGGAATAAAAAAATGTAAAAAATTAAGGGGGGTTCCCCGTGCCCATCCCAGAGGACAACGTTTTGCCCGCTGGGCAGATACACACAGGACAGGGGCAATCTATCGCAACACACACTCACACACTCTATATGGGGCAATTTAGTGCATTCAATTGACCTTTAATCCATGTGTTTGGACTGTGGGAAGAAACCAGAGAACCTGAAGGACACCCACTCAGACACAGGGAGAACATGCAAACTCCACCCAGGTCGGCATTCGAACCTGGATCCCCGGGGCTGACAGGAGAACAGGCCAACCACCACTGAACTGCACGGTTGGTTTCGGTTATTTCGTGGTGTATTTCAGGCTGTCCTGATACTTTAGTTCTTATTTCTGTCTTCACAGATTCTGCACCTGAAGCAGTTAAGGGCCTTCCCCAAACTGTTGGGAGGTAAACACGTGGTATTTCTTTTGAACGTTTGTACTTTTTTTTTTTTTTTTTTTTTTTTTTAATAATTACGGGGTTTGTGTTTTAATTATAGTTGCTGTTTGCACGTGGACTACAATTTAGCATGTTAGCATTTAGCTTCGCCGTAAACGCTACACAATGATTCGGCTCTAGGAGTCAACACTCGGAAATGGGAGTCGGTTCTCGGGAACGAATCAAACTCTCCGGTGACGTCGGAGCCCAAACAGAAACAGGTGTGACGAAAAGAACGCTGATTAAAAGATAAACAGTTTAATTATCTCATGATGACGATCATTTACATCATATTTTACATAAACATTATACATATTAATAGGTTTATTACGTATTACCGACAATAAAGAAACGCAGGTCAGACCGCAACGTACAAACAATTATCAACGTTTAGCTCTAAAAATATTCAAATGTTTGAAATAAGTTTGGGCGGCACGGTGGCTTAGTGGTTTAGCATGTTCTCCTCTCAGCACTAGGGATTCCCGGTTCGAATCCCCATCTGGGTGGAGTTTCCATGTTCTCCCCGTGTCCGTGTGAGTTTCCTCCGGGTTCTCCGGTTTCCTCCCACAGTCCAAAAACATGGATCAAGTGAATTGAATTCTCAAATTGCCCCATATAGAGTGTGTCTGTGTGAGTGATTGTGTGCCCAGCGATGGATTGGCGTCCTGTCCTGGGTCAAGAGTACATCTATCTGCCCAGCGCCCGAAACGTTCTCCCCTGGTCTATATGGGAAAAGGTTTCCCAATGGATGCCGTGCGTATGGGGAACCCCACCGCGACCCTAATAGAGGATAAAGCGGGAGATAATGAATGAATGAATGAAATAAGTTTTATACACAACAACTGTGTGTAGGGTTCTAAAGTTAAAATGAAACATTATTCTCAAAAATGAGTGAATTAATTTTTTTTAATAAAAAATTAATTATTCTAATTAATGTCAGGGCGGCGGCACGGTGGCTTAGTGCTTTAGCACGTTCTCCTCTCAGCACTAGGGATTCCCGGTTCGAATCCCCATCTGGGTGGAGTTTCCATGTTCTCCCCGTGTCCGCGTGGGTCTCCTCCGGTTTCTCCGGTTTCCTCCCACAGTCCAAAAACATGGATCAAGTCAATTGAGTTCTCCAAATTGCCCCATATAGAGTGTGTGTGTGTGTGAGTGAGTGTGTGCCCAGAGATAAATTGGCGCCCTGTCCTGGGTCTATCTGCCCACACTATTCATTCATTAGAACTGTAAAGGGACGTGTGCTTATGTAACATTCTCCCTGAATTCTCTCTCTCCCTCTCACTCTCTCTCTCTTGCTCACTCTCTCTCACTCTCTCTCTCGCTCACTCGCTCTCACTCTCTCTCTCTCTTGCTCACTCTCTCTCTCTCTCTCTCTCTCTCTCTCTTCTCAAGGTCTGCATGGCTGCTCTGAGATGAAGCAGCTGTTCTGCTGTCTAAGGCTCTTTATGCTCTTTGTCATCTCTCTCTTTTATTTATCACTCACTTACTCTCTCTCTGTCTCTCTCTCTCACTCGGTATGGTGCTGCGGGGTGGAAGCTCTCAGTCTCTCTCTCTCTCTTAAATCTGTACTTGTCTCTCTCTGTCTCTCTCTGTCTACTCTTCTCTCTCTCTCTGTCTCTCTCTCTCTGTCTCTCTCTCTCTCTCTGTCTCTCTCTCTCTCTGTCTCTCTCTCTGTCTCTCTCTCTCTCTCTCTCTCTCTCTGTCTCTCTCTCTCTCTCTCTCTCTCTCTCTCTCTCTCTCTCTCTCTCTATCACTCAGAGCACCTGCTGGATGATGTTGCCGCCCAACAAACTGTCCTTAGTGTTTCACCTCAGATTCGTCTCCTCACCTCTCACACACATTCACATTTATTTCTTTATGCTTCATCCTTCAGAACTCTGAAGAACTGTAATAAAGAACACTCACACACACACACACTCTCTCACACACACACACACACACACACACACGTAGCCGAGCGGATCCGGACTGCGTCTGTACAGGAGTGAAATCCGACCTGTGGAGTAGGGCTGCAGCTAATGATTAATTTTCCATCGATTAAGCTAACGATTCTTTTTTTAATGTCAATTAATCTGAAAATGATGAGTCTAATGTTTAAAATAATTTAATAAATAAAAAACCCTTTAATGTTGAAATCTTTTCTTTAATTAAAAACAGAGCCTCCTGAAACGTCTCATCAAAAATGCTGCACGTAAAAATAAATCTTTTTTTTTAACCCCAAAATATTTTACATTAAATGATTAAATCACAGGGTGGCACGGTGGCTTAGTGGTTTAGCATGTTCTCCTCTCAGCACTGGGGATTTCCGGTTCGAATCCCAATCTGGGTGGAGTTTCCATGTTCTCTCCCTTGTCCGCGTGGGTTTCCTCCGGGTTCTCCGGTTTCCTCCCACAGTCCAAAAACTTGAATCAAGTCAATTGAGTTCTCCAAATTGCCCCATATAGAGTGTGTGTGAGTGAGTGAGTGTGTGCCCAGTGATAGATTGCCCCCTGTCCTGGGTGTATCTGCCCAGCGCCCGAAACGTTCTCCCCTGGATGGGCATGGGGAACCCCCCCCCACGACCCTAATAGAGGATAAAGCGGAAGATAATGGATGAATGTTTTAAATCTCTAGGTAACGAGTCGGTTCTTGGTGCTGAGCTGTACAAACATTCATTCATTCATTATCTTCCGCTTTATCCTCTATTAGGGTCGCGGGGGGGGGGGGGGGTGTTCCCCATGTCCATCCAGGGGAGAACGTTTCGGGCACTGGGCAGATACACCCAGGACAGGGTGCCAATCTATCACTGGCCACACACTCACTCACACAGACACACACTCTATATGGGGCAATTTGAAGAACTCAATTGACCTTGATCCATGTTTTTGGACTGTGGAAGGAAACGTGACTGTGGCACGGTGGCTTAGTGGTTTAGCATGTTCTCCTCTCAGCACTAGGGATTCCTGGTTCGAATCCCCATCTGGGTGGAGTTTCCATGTTCTCCCCGTGTCCGCGTGGGTTTCCTTCGGGTTCTCCGGTTTCCTCCCACAGTCCAAAAACATGGATCAAGTCAATTCAATTCTCAAAATTGCCCCGTGTGTGTCCAGCGATGGATTGGCGCCCTGTCCTGGGTCTGTCTGCCCAGCGCCCGAGACGTTCTCCCCTGGATGGGCATGGGGAACCCCCCCCCCCCCCCCCCCGCGACCCTGATAGAGGATAAAGCGGGAGATAATGGATGAATGAATGAATGAATATAGAGGATTTTCAGCTGCTGTGCTTCAGATGAACCCAGCTGTCCGGTGGAGACGCTGCCATGTTGTTGATGGACGTGTTTTCCTAATCGAGTGGACGTGGTCGCCGCGCTGTCCCAGCCCTGCTGCAGAGCAGTCAGCGTTTTCTCAGATGGCCGTTTTCTTCGGGTGCGTGTGTTTGTCAGGTGGCACGGCGGGTCGTCCCCTCACACCGAGGCGCTCCCGGGTTTCCGGGGCGACGGGGGCGTGACCTGCGAGCGTTTATTAAAATAACCCTCTGTATTTTTAACCCTGACTCGGCGCGCCCATCGTTTCCCCTCTGCTAACTCCACTAATTGGAGACCTTGAGAAAGCCGAACTGTAACGGCGCTGCCCTCAGAGCAATCGTTCTGTGAGTTTGGTATGTTCTCCGCGGCGTTTTCCCGCGTTATTAAATTTGCCGTGCGGATCCGGTGGCGTTTGTGCCGCCGCCCGAAAGAAATGAAGAGACGAAGCCTTAAAAATAAAAACGACTGGGAGTGTGTGTGTGTGTGTGTGTGTGTGTGTGTGTGTGTGTGAGTGTGTGAGTGTGTGTGTGTGTGAGAGAGCTTTCTGCTGCCTCGTTGATCATGTTGACAGAGCTGGAACTGAATCGGGTCTCTGTCTGTCTGTCTGTCTGTCTGTCTGTCTATCTGTGTGTCTGTGTGTGTGTGTGTGTGTGTGTGTGTGTGTGTGTGTGACTGAGCTCCACAGTTCAGTTCCAGTATTCAGAAGTGCAGGATTCCTGGCTCGGTGTTTGATTTTGTCCCCTGTGGTATTGAGGTGAATGAAACACCTGGATTCACTGATTAGGAGACATGTCCCACTGCTTCTGTCCTCTGAGGTTACTCAAGGTGACGGATCCTTTGATGTGAATCAGGACACGTCCTCTGATGTCAGCACTGTTTATACCAGCTCATTTGTATATACGGTGGAGCTGTGGAGGTGATGGAGATGATGGAGATGATGAAGATTATGGAGATGATGGAGATGATGAAGGTTATGGAGATGATGAAGATTATGGAGATGATGAAGGTGTGGAGATGATGAAGGTTATGGAGATGATGGAGATGATTGAGATGATGAGATGATGTTATGGAGATGATGAAGGTTATGGAGATGATGAAGTTTATGGAGATGATGGAGATGATGGAGATTATGAAGGTGGTGAAGATGATGATGGTGGAGATGATGAAGGTTATGGAGATGATGAAGATGATGGAGATGGTGGGTGGAGGTTCTGGGGTGTAGATGTAGTGAAGCAGAGAGTTTGAGTTGCTACATTAATCCATTTCTTCCTTATTAAATAAAACCACTGTCAGCTCCAATTATGCAAAAATGACTGTTCATATAAGAAACACACACACACACACACACACACACACACACACACACACACACTCTCTCACACACACACACACACACCACACACACACACACACACACACACACACACACACACACACACACACACACACACACACACACACCACACACACACACACACACACACACACTCAGCGGTGTTGATAGATCAGTGTCATTCTGATTAATGATCTCAGACTGAAGCTCATTCCACAAAAGTTCAAATAAAATCCTCTCATTCTCTCCTCGCTGACCTCCTCTTCCTCCTCCTCCTCCTCCTCTTCCTCCTCCTCCTCCTCTTCCTCCTCTTCCTCCTCCTCCTCTTCCTCCTCCTCCTCCTCCTCCTCTTCCTCCTCTTCCTCCTCCTCCTCTTCCTCCTCCTCCTCCTCCCAAACTACAACAAACACACCCCATCACCTTCTAATTTATATTTACATTTATTTATGTGCAACCTGAATTTGATAGAAATATTAAATATATACAGGGGTGGCACGGTGGCTTAGTGCTTTAGCATGTTCTCCTCTCAGCACTAGGGATTCCCGGTTCGAATCTCCATCTGGGTGGAGTTTCCATGTTCTCCCCGTGTCCGCGTGGGTTTCCTCCGGGTTCTCCGGTTTCCTCCCACAGTCCAAAAACATGGATCAAGTCAATTGAGTTCTCCAAATTGCCCCATATAGAGTGTGTCTGTGTGTGAATGAGTGTGTGTCCAGCGATGGATTGGCGCCCTGTCCTGGGTGTATCTGCCCAGCGCCCGAAACGTTCTCCCCTGGATGGGCATGGGGAACCCCCCCCCCCCGCGACCCTAATAGAGGATAAGGCGGATGGATGAAAATTAAATATAGATTATTATTTGAACCTGACGAGAGTTTAATCAGTTTCTCTGATTTGCTCTTAAGAGAGAACACACACACACACACACACACACACACACACACACACACACACACACTCGTGCGCGTGGGTAATTGAATGGATGGCGTGTTGTTGACGTTCTTGTTCTCCGTATGAAATCCGGATGCGGATTGTGGAACGTGTTCCGCGCCGTTCTCTGATCTCCTGCCGTTTTTTTTTTTTCTCTGTAATGAAGACGCGTTCGGTTCAGATCCGTAATGAACGTTCTCTTGTGATAAACGCCGAGTCGGTCCGGCTTTCAGAGAGCAGAACACACGCTTACAAACGAGCAGAGGAATTTAAATGAATTAATTACAGCAGCATTAATCAAGGACGCTCGCTCCCAACGGCGGCTTTGAAACGGAACATAAATAATCATAAGAAATTCACGTCACCCCGAACCGGCCGTTCCATCGGCTCCTCCGACCTGCAGGTGGACTCTGTGGTGCTACGGGTGCGTTCTGTGGTCCGTCTATTCCTCCAGATGTTCTGGTTCTGGTTCTCGGACGCTCGGAAGCCCATCGGACACGTTTGAGATGAACTGGAACAGCGACTGTGAGGCAGGTTCGCTGATCCAACATCGGTGTCTGACCTCTTCTGGACGAAGGAGTCCCAAGACCCCGCAGAAAGCCAAAGGCTTCTAGAACGGAACCGGATTGTTCTGTTGCCATCGTGCGCCTCCGTGTTGTGATGTCACAGTGATGTCACAGTGATGTCAGCGTGGTCAGTTTCGGTTGCCGCCGGTGACTGTGGGTCTGTCCGCCGCCGTGTCTTTAATAAGTGTTACAGCCTGAAGACTGAGAGGACACCACCTCAGCTCCATCATCGTCAGACGAGTTGTGATGTCACAGCGTCTTTATTTCACCTTGAATGACGTTTTAATTTGCATTAGCACTGAGTCTCAGGTGGACATTGATCTGGATGAACCTGGGTACCTGACCTCAGCTCTGTTCATTCATCCATCCATCATCCAGGGTCGCGGGGGGGGGGGGGGTGTTCCTCATGTCCATCCAGGGGAGAACGTTTCGAGCTCTGGGCAGATACACCCAGGACAGGGGGGCAATCTATCACTGGACACACACTCACTCACACACACACTCTATATGGGGCAATTTGCAGAACTCAATTGACTTGATCCATGTTTTTGGACTGTGGGAGGAAAGCGGAGAACCCGGAGGAAACCCATGCGGACACGGGGAGGACATGGAAACTCCACCCAGATGGGGATTCGAACCGGGAATCTCTAGCGCCCTCAGCTCTGTTAATTATCTTAATTAGTCCTGATTACGATGCTTTATGTCAGGTCATATCAACGGGCTGGGAGTTGTTTTGAGGTTATTTGGACAGAACACTTACGGATAATACTGACGACCCCCCCCAACACTTTGGGGAAGGCCCGTCTCTGTTCCAGTGTACAAAGCGAGGTTGGCGTGTTGACCTCCACCCCCACAGAACATCGATGGAACGGAGACAGAATTCAACGATGGGATGATATCACTGAGGAATTTGATTCCTGAGTCGTTTGGGATTCACCTGAAGTTGAACGATTCACCTGATGGAGGCGGTGTATTGGGAGACCCTCACTCAAGCTCACTGCTGAACCTCCTGCGTAGAACCGTACGAGTGCCGTATGGGCATCGGCGCCAACTACAGGCCGCAGAACGACGGCGCGAGCCTCCCACAGCTCTGCGGCGCGTTCCGAACCCGCCGTCCAATTAAAACGGGTCCCAGCTGTAATCAGCGGCCGCGAGGACGGCGTATCGATCTCTGCGCGGCGTGATGGAGGAGAATGCGTTTGCGAAATGGTCGCGTCGATGAAGCGCCTCTCGTTTAATGCCGGCAAATTGGGGCTAAATGTGACGGCGCGTGTGCGGCGGGTGGGCGGGCGGACGGGGGGGGGGCTGGGGGGGGGCGATGAAAACACGGCGTTCAGTACGAAGGCTGTCGGCTAAAAGCGTTGTGGTTTAATCACGGCTATTTACGGGGGGGGGGGGGGGTGGGGGGTGGGGGGGTGCCGGCGCTGACTCATGCCTTCCTCGCTCGTACCTCGTTTCACATCAGATCCGAACCCCTGGGTTCCGCTGCGCCGCGGGGAACCGCCGCCTTTCCCTCACGGCTCACGGGTCGGCGCCCGACGCCGGCGACGTCCCGGGATGGACGGACGCGGAGCGTGTGAGGGGCGTGGCGCCCCCATGTGTCTTCGTGTTGTGCAGGGGGACGAGCTGAAGGCGGCCCCCGTGTGTCTTTGTGTTGGGTAGAGGGACGAGCGAAACGCGGCGCGGCCCCCATGTGTCTTCGTGTTGGGCAGGGGGACGAGCGGAACGCGTGGCGGTGTGGCCCCCGCATTTCTTCATGTTGGGCAGGGGGACGAGCGGAACGCGTGGCGGTGCGGCCCCCGTGTGTCTTCGTGTTGGACAGGGGGACAAGCGGAACGTGGCCCCTGTGTGTCTTCGTGTTGGGCAGGGGGAAGAGCGGAACACGCGCGGGCCCTGTGTGTCTTCGTGTTGGGCAGGGGGACGAGCGGAACGTGGCGCGGCCCCTGTGTGTCTTCGTGTTGGGCAGGGGGACGAGCGGAACGCGCGGCCCCCATGTGTCTTGGTGTTGGGCAGGGGGACGAGCGGAACGCGGTCCCTGCGTGTTTTGGTGTTGGGCAGGGGGACGAGCGGAACGCGGTCCCTGCGTGTCTTGATGTTGGGCAGGGGGACGAGCGGAACGCGGTCCCTGCGTGTCTTGGTGTTGGGCAGGGGGAGGTGCGGAACGCGGTCCCTGCGTGTCTTGATGTTGGGCAGGGGGACAAGCGGAACGCGGTCCTTGCGTGTCTTGATGTTGGGCAGGGGGACAAGCGGAACGCGGTCCTTGCGTGTCTTGATGTTGGGCAGGGGGACGAGCGGAACGCGGTCCCTGCGTGTCTTGGTGTTGGGCAGGGGGACGAGCGGAACGCGGTCCTTGCGTGTCTTGATGTTGGGCAGGGGGAGGTGCGGAACGCAGTCCCTGCGTGTCTTGATGTTGGGCAGGGGGACGAGCGGAATGCGGTCCTTGCGTGTCTTGATGTTAGGCAGGGGGACGAGCGGAACGCGGTCCTTGCGTGTCTTGATGTTGGGCAGGGGGAGGTGCGGAACGCGGTCCCTGCGTGTCTTGATGTTGGGCAGGGGGACGAACGGAACGCGGTCCCTGCGTGTCTTGGTGTTGGGCAGGGGGACAAGCGGAACGCGGTCCTTGCGTGTCTTGATGTTGGGCAGGGGGACGAGCGGAACGCGGTCCTTGCGTGTCTTGATGTTGGGCAGGGGGACGAGCGGAACGCGGTCCCTGCGTGTCTTGGTGTTGGGCAGGGGGACGAGCGGAACGCGGTCCCTGCGTGTCTTGGTGTTGGGCAGGGGGACGAGCGGAACGCGGTCCCTGCGTGTTTTG
>JAFMOC010000545.1:60000-67500 GCA_019802505.1 Corydoras sp. C115 | reverse complement strand
GTCGCTGCCTCATCATTTGTGGGCCGCGACGCGAGCCGGGCCGACGCCCCGGCCCGGCCCGGGGGCCGAGTGCACATTTAAGGAACCTGAAAGGGACCCGGGGAACCGATAACGCGTCTCAGACGGATCAACAGACGCACCGTCATAGAGCGCCGTCATGTCGACCACGCACAACACCCCCCCCCCCCCCCCCCACAGGGATTTCCACACCTAACACCCCCCCCCCCCCGACACCTGTCAGCGGCGCCACAGGTGGTCGATTTAAAATAACGTACGGAACGCCCTCGAGGCGGCACTGTGGCTTAGTGGTTCCCGGTTCGATTCCCCATCTGGGTGGAGTTTCCATGTTCTCCCCGTGTCCGCGTGGGTTTCCTCCGGGTTCTCCGGTTCCCTGCCACAGTCCAAAAACATGGAACAAGTCAATTGAGTTCTCCAAATTGCCCCATATAGAGTGTGTTTGGCTGTATTGAGTGAGTGTGTGCCCAGCGATGGATTGGCGTCCTGTCCTGGGTGTATCTGCCCAGCGCCCGAAACGTTCTCCCCTGGATGGGCATGGGGAACCCCCCCCCTGTGACCCTAATAGAGGATAAACGGAGTTAGTCTGTTTTATTAGTTAGTGGAGGGTTTCCACCGTCGCCCCCTATGTGGTAATAAATGTAATGGCTCGCCGTGTTCTGCTCTCTGATTATTAAGGTGGTGGATCATGTTGGGTATGGTGGTGGTGGTGGTTGTGGTGGTGGTGGTGGTGGACTCCAGTGGATCAGACTGCGGTTCCGTGTTTAGAACCTTGTGATTTGAAGCTGAAGCTGTGTGCCGTCGCCGCCGCTTCCCGTTTGGGCGGCGCCCGCTCCATCCATCACGCCGCCCACTTCGGCGGCGCGTGTTTGTTTTGCCGCAGATGAATCGATAGGTCTGTAGTTTGCCGTCCCTCTGAGCCTGTCCCGTCACTTTGGCTCTGGGATGGGTTTTTATGGACACCTCTGCAGCGGCGCTTCTTAATTTCTTCGGATTTGTCACTCTGGCACTTTGGCAGCTTCTCTGCGATTCGCAGCTTCGCGGGCCATCTGCTTCAGCCGCGCGGTGCCAACGCCGCGCGGTGCCAACGCCGCGGACGCTTAGCAGATTTTCGGGGCGTTTTGCGTAATTGTTCGGCGTTGTTACGATCTCGCGTGACGCAAAACGACTCCGAAGTCCACTTAGCGAACGGCGTGGGGGGGGGGTGCACGTGGACCGCTGGGAAACGGGCCGCCGGGGTGTTTTGGGTCCCTTAATCAACGTCTTACACTGACGCCCGGAGCTCCGCCCAAGGTGGAGGCGGGAGGTCCCCTCCCCGTGGTCCCCTCCCCGTAGGTGTGTGAACTCGTTTAACCCCGTAACGGACGGATCAGCGCACCGCTGACCATCCTGCCGATGTTTTATTGGCGTCAACGTTCCATATAGACGCAGAGCTGCCGTGTTTTTGTGTGTGACAGATTGCCCCCCCTGTCCTGGGTGTATCTGCCCCCCCCCACACACACACACACCTAGTAGAGGATTAAGCAGAAAATAATGAATGGATTGATTAATTAACATGTCAAAATAAGGGCGGCACGGTGGCTTAGTGGTTTAGCATGTTCTCCTCTCAGCGCTAGGGATTCCCGGTTTGAATCCCCATCTGGTGGCGTTTCCATGTTCTCCCCGTGTCCGTGTGGGTTTCCTCCGGGTTCTCCGGTTTCCTCCCACAGTCCAAAAACATGGATCAACGTCAATTGAGTTCTCCAAATTGCCCCATATAGTGTGTGTCTGTGTGAGTGAGTGTGTGTCCAGCGATGGTTTGGCACCCTGTCCTGGGTGTATCTACCCAGCGCCCCAAACGTTCTCCCCTGGATGGGCATGGGGAACCCCCCCCCCCCCCCCCGCGACCCTAATAGAGGATAAAGCGGAAGATAATGGATGGATGGATTAATTAACATGTTAAAATAAAGGGCCGTACCTAATAAAGTGGCCGGTCAGTGTTTACATCGTAAAATGAAGACGCCGATCTTTCCTTAACGGATTTAAGATTCGAACCTGAGACTGAAATGCGAATGTCCCGACGCACCGAGCTTTCGGACGGACGTCCACTCTGATCTGATCTGAGGGTTCATTCCATTGACCTGTCAGCCTGCCGTTAATGACCCAGGCTCTGTCCATGGTGCTGAAACAGAACCTCAGACACCAAGTGGACGGATGAATCGGGACGCGTCTCTCAGTCCCCGAACTCAAAGGTTTAAACCTGTTCTGCTGACCCAGGTCCACAGAATCAAACCCGCTGAGGACAACTGAGGGTCACCGGGTCACCGGGTCACCGGGTCACCGGCCGGCTTCGAGGAACCAGTTTGGGGAGAATGAACGAATGAGAGGGTCCCTCTCCCCCCAAACGGGGTCGGATTTTAAAGCATGAGCGGACAAAAGAGACGGACGCTCGATTAGGTCGTTTTATTTAATGAGAACATTTAATTCTATTTATTAATTCAACTCGGACAAAAGAATTGGGACACCGACTCATTACACCTGCAGGAGTGTGACGTCCCATTCTAATGCAGGCATCCATTTTCAGCTTTACCAGCTTCCTACAACTCCTCTTAGAAGCTTTATACACACACACACACACACACACACACACACAACACACATACACACATACACACACACACACAGACAAACACAAACACACACACACACACACACACACACACACACATATATATATAATTTGTGGACGTGCAAACAATGTTTATTACACACAATTACATAAACATACAAACAACACACACAAACATACACAACACACAGAGCAGACAAACAACAGACAGTGAGACAGAGTGAGAGAGACAGACAGACAGTGAGACAGAGTGAGAGAGACAGACAGACAGTGAGACAGAGTGAGAGAGAGAGACAGACACAGACAAACAGACACACAGACAAACAGAGACACAGACAGAGAGTGAGACAGACAGGTGAGAGAGACAGTGAAATACACAGAGAGACAGACAGACAGACAGTGAGACAAAGTGAGAGAGACAGACAGACACATAGACTGTCTGTCTCTCTCACTCTGTCTCACTGTCTGACACACAGACAGACAGTGAGAGAGACAGAGAGATAGTGAAATACACAGAGAGACAGACAGTGAGACAGAGACAGACAGTGAGACAGACAGACAGTGAGACAGACAGAGAGACAGTACACAAAGAGACAGCCTGCCAGAGAGACAGGCAGACGGACAGTGAGACAGAGACACAGACAGACAGATAGTGAGACAGTGAGAGAGACAGAGAGACAGTGAAATACACAAAGAGACAGCCAGCCAGAGAGACGGGCAGACGGACAGTGAGACAGACAGGCAGACGGACAGTGAGACAGACAGACAGGCAGACGGACAGTGAGACAGACGGGCAGTGAGACAGACAGTGAGACGCTGAAACACCCTTTTAAGCGCGCGCGCGCGCGCGCGTCCGAATCCCGCCGATTGTACTGGCACCGCGCATCCCGGCGGACCTGGTGAAGGGGGTGTTCTCTCCTCCGTGTCGCCCCCCCCCCCCCCCGCCCCGCGTGCGTCTCCTCCTCCTCCTCCCTCCGCCGCTCGCTCGCTCGCTCGCGCTCGCTCGCTCACTCCTATCCCTGCTCTCGCTCGGGAGCGTGCTCAGTCCTCCGTCCAGCGCCGCGCGCTCCAGCAACATGTCCTCTGACGTGCAGCTGCGCGAGACACCAGAACCGAACCGGCACCCGGAGCGCGCGCACACCCAGCCCCGCCGCCCGAGGAGCGCCGTCTGAACGCACGTAGGTCCCGCACGCGCACCCTCACACACACACACACACACACCGAACACAACGGAACCGAACCGAACGGAACCGAACCGAACAGAGAGCCGCCGTTCAGACGCGTAATGAGCGCGCGGGCTGCGAGAGAGAGACGCGCGCAGGAGAATAAAAAAAAAAACTGAAAATAAAAACAACTCACGACCCAAACACATCTGCAACGAGAAACACACACACACACACACACACACACACACACACAACCCACACACACACACTAACAACCCGCGCGCACGCGGCTCCGTCGGTTCCTCTGATCTGGCTGACGGACGCTCCTCCGCACGCGCGGGGTTCGGTGGCGTCGTCACGTGACTAAAGCCGCGGGTTCGGACCCGGTCCGGCGTCGGGAGTGATTTGGACCGCGCGCGCATTTCACGCACTCTGATCGGTGTCCTGCGTGAATGATGGGACATAGAGACACAGAGACATAGAGACAGAGACACAGAAACATAGAGGCATAGAGACACAGAGATAGAGACATAGACACAGGACACAGAGACACAGAGATAGAGACATAAAGACACAGGACACAGAGACAGAGACACAGAGACATAGAGATTGAGACATAGAGATTGAGACATAGAGATAGAGACATAGAGACACAGAGACACAGAGACAGAGACACAGAGACATAGAGGCATAGAGAAACAGAGACATAGAGACACAGAGACATAGAGGCATAGAGAAACAGAGACATAGAGACACAGAGACATAGAGATAGAGACATAGAGATAGAGACATAGAGACACAGGACACAGAGACATAGAGGCATAGAGACACAGAGATAGAGACATAGAGATAGAGACATATACATAGAGATATAGAGACACAGAGACAGAGATCACAGAGACACAGGACACAGAGACATAGAGATACAGGACACAGAGACACAGGACATGCGCTCAGAGTTTGTTTGTCTTCACCTCCGAGACCAACACGAGAATCTCCAACAAATAGACTTTAAACTCTATGATGTAAAGCGAGCTGTTTCTGTACTGATTTAATTATTAATTATGTAATATACAATTAACATGCTGTTAATTGTATAATATTATTAACATGTGTATGAGCATGGATGTTTATATATATGTGTGTGTGTGTGTGTGTGTGTGTGTGTGTTTTTATTTATATATTTATATACATAAGCCCTTGCATTGAAACCCTGTACATCGTGGACATTAACACACAGCTCTGGACCGTCCACATCTCACACACTCCACTCTGTCCTGCTTGTGGACTCGTGCGAGTAGAACATGCGAGCAGAACGTTTAATTTTGTTGGTTCTGGTTCTGCGTGGCGTCTGTGACGGAACCGTACAGGTCGGTTCTCGTGTTGGTCGTATGTTCTTCGCTGATCTCTCTCTCTGTCTGTCTCTCTCTCTCTCTCTCTCTCTCTCTCTCTCTGTCTCTCTCTCTCTCTGTCTCTCTCTCTCTCTCTCTCTCTCTGTCTCTCTCTCTCTCTCTGTCTCTCTCTCTCTCTCTCTCTGTCTCTCTCTCTCTCTCTCTCTCTCTCTGTCTCTCTCTCTCTCTCTATATATATATATATTTGCACGTTTGCGATAAAACTATAGCATTTTCTGTTGAGGTGAATATATATTTGCATATGAGACTTGATTGGTTGGATTCTGATGATGTCAGCAGTATTTTCAGCGTGCAGCTCGTCTGATTGTCTCATGTTCCGTCTCTCGCTCAGAACGCACACTCACATCTCCTCAGTTGTCTCAGTCTATAGGAGCCGGAAGCCGGTGTGTGTGTGTGTGTGTGTGTGTGTGTGTGGGGTGGGGGTGGAGTTTGTACGATTGTCGTGAGCTTGTGCACTCGGTGTCACGGTCCACGTCCTGAAGTCCTCCAATAAACGTCCCTGTCGTCCAAATGGAGACGCGAAGGCAAAGCGGCCGCGAGAGACGGACCTCCAGCTGCAAGAGAAGCTGCGTTTCTGCACTGGTTTATAGTGCGAATGTGTGTGTGTGTGTGTGTGTGTGTGTGTGTGTGTGTGTGTGTGTGTGTGTGTGTGTGTGTGTGTGTGTGTGTGTGTGTGTGTAATATATGGGTGAATTGCCTCACTGTAATTGCCGCGGCTCTTTGCTGGTGGATTCACGGTTCTCCGGTGCGTTCTCCGTTCCGTTCTCCGTTCCCGAGGTTTACGCCGTGCTTTCCCGTACAGACCGAGGTCACGTTCTGTCCACGCCGTCCTCGCACCATCGGGACCATGAACAGAGCAGGTGTCATTAGGGTGGCGGATCGTTCTCAGTACTGCAGTGACCCTCACACGGTGTCGCAGGCGTGTTAGTGCCGCTGGAGTGTGAACCCCGCGCCACCTTGTGGACACTGTGGTGTCTAACACGCACTGCCACGCCTGCACCACCATGTGAGTGTCACCGCAGTACTGAGAATGATCCACCACCGTGCTCCTAATCATCCCTCGGTAGAGAACCGCTGGACTACAGAATACAATTGTAGAACTACAATGTATGGAACGTAATAAAGTGGCGGGTGGGTGGGCAGGTCATCTGATCTGTGATTGGACGACACGGCGACGGCGGGAAAATCGTGAGGTTGGGCGCGAGCACTTTAAAACCAGAGCGCTGATTTATATTAATGAGGTTTAAAAGGCGTGCGAGGACGAGGACGAGGACGAGGACGCGGCGGCGACGGTAATGGATTTCCTGGTAAACGCTCCACCGGGGAGATGAATCGGAATTCCAATTACACCTCCAGCCGCCGGATGGGAGGCGTCGCCCGCCGCTTTAGTGCTCCTCCACTCAGACGGGTTCCTGCAGGCTGCCCACGTCCAGAACCCCCCCCCCCCTCCCCCCCCGGCGGGCGTCGCCTCCTGAACGATTACAGCCGTGCGGAAGGACCACCCCCTTCACCCACGACTCACCCACCGCCTGCAGCGGCAAGGAGAAAGCACCGAACAGGCGTGGCAGTGCGTGTCAGACACCACAGTGGCCACAAGGTGGAGCTTGGTGGGTTTGCCCACCTCTGTGCATGGTCCTGATGGTCCTGATGGTCTGAGGACGGCGTGGACAGAACGTGACCTCGGTCTGAACGGTCAGCGTGAAACGTAAAAGCACGTCCTTATTTAGACGTACGCCTCGCCATGGTTACGCAGGAGTCGGGGTCAGTATTATGGGATGTCTGTCGGGAGGTGCGGGGCTGCTGGAGCTGAATGAAGAGCGTAACGATGGCGCCTCCACCCTGACGCCCTCCGCTCCTCTAATCTCCCTCAGTTTCACATCATTAGAAGCCTCTTCGTTTTTATTCTGCTTATCTAATTAAAACGTTGCTCTCTCTCTCTCTCTCTCTCTCTCTCTCTCTCGCTCGCTCGCTCTCTCGCTCTCTCTCTCCGCCGTTCACTCGCCCGCAGCGAGAGACGTGAGCGTTCTCCCCGGCCCGAGCCGATCTGATCGGGTGGTTGAGCACGCCGAGCTTATCGGCGTCCCATCTGAGCAAATCAGCAGATTTCTTCCATATTTGGACCTTTATTTAAAGTTAAACAGAGGAGTCTGCGAGAGCCGCGAGAGCCGCGAGAGCCGCGAGAGCCGGCAGATCAAAAGGGGGATAAAGAGATTGGACTCGCGCACTCAGAGTAAATATAGAGCGTCTGAAACACCAGGTCGTCATGAGGAGCGGAACCCGCGCCTCCACGGTCAGGTCC
>JAFMOC010000545.1:55000-57500 GCA_019802505.1 Corydoras sp. C115 | reverse complement strand
AACGCCGGTCATCCATCATCGGTACCTGACCTCACGAATCGTCTTCCGCGTGGAACGTCTCGTGCCGTGGGACGTGTCCTTCCCGTAGCGCCGTCACAGAAGCGTAAAGAGAGAGACAGAGAGAGATAAAGTAGAGAACGCGGAAATGATGTCGTCTCGCGCATCGGCGCGCCGGACAGCGTTCATCAATCTCACCGACCGTTCTGTCTCCAATCGGACTGAAGAGGAACCGAGGACGCAGGGGACGCAGGGAACACGAGTCCACATGCAGACCTCTTTCCTCTGGTTCCTGTTCTGAGCTTTTGGCTTAGTGGGAGATGTGTTCTGTTGGAGGTGGAGTTTGGGTGGGTGATTGGTGAAGTTTGGGTGGGTGATTGGTGGAGTTTGGGTGGGTGATTGGTGGGTGATTGGTGGAGTTTGGGTGGGTGATTGGTGGAGTTTGGGTGGGTGATTGGTGGAGTTTGGGTGGGTGATTGGTGGAGTTTGGGTGGGTGATTGGTGAAGTTTGGGTGGGTGATTGGTGGAGTTTGGGTGGGTGATTGGTGAAGTTTGGGTGGGTGATTGGTGGAGTTTGGGTGGGTGATTGGTGGGTGATTGGTGGAGTTTGGGTGGGTGATTGGTGGAGTTTGGGTGGGTGATTGGTGGAGTTTGGGTGGGTGATTGGTGGGTGATTGGTGGAGTTTGGGTGGGTGATTGGTGGAGTTTGGGTGGGTGATTGGTGGAGTTTGGGTGGGTGATTGGTGGAGTTTGGATGGGTGATTGGTGAAGTTTGGGTGGGTGATTGGTGAAGTTTGGGTGGGTGATTGGTGGGTGATTGGTGGAGTTTGGGTGGGTGATTGGTGGGTGATTGGTGGAGTTTGTGTGGGTGATTGCTGGAGTTTGGGTGGGTGATTGGTGGAGTTTGGGTGGGTGATTGCTGGAGTTTGGGTGGGTGATTGGTGGAGTTTGGGTGGGTGATTGGTGGAGTTTGGGTGGGTGATTGGTGAAGTTTGGGTGGGTGATTGGTGGGTGATTGGTGGAGTTTGGGTGGGTGATTGGTGGAGTTTGGGTGGGTGATTGCTGGAGTTTGGGTGGGTGATTGGTGAAGTTTGGGTGGGTGATTGCTTTTGGGTGGGTGATTGGTGAAGTTTGGGTGGGTGATTGCTGGAGTTGATTGGTGGGTGATTGGTGGAGTTTGGGTGGGTGATTGCTGGAGTTTGGGTGGGTGATTGGTGAAGTTTGGGTGGGTGATTGCTGGAGTTTGGGTGGGTGATTGGTGGGTGATTGGTGGAGTTTGGGTGGGTGATTGGTGGAGTTTGGGTGGGTGATTGGTGGAGTTTGGGTGGGTGATTGGTGGAGTTTGGGTGGGTGATTGGTGGAGTTTGGGTGGGTGATTGGTGGAGTTTGGGTGGGTGATTGGTGGAGTTTGGGTGGGGGTGATTGGTGGAGTTTGGGTGGGTGATTGGTGGAGTTTGGGTGGGTGATTGGTGGAGTTTGGGTGGGTGATTGGTGGAGTTTGGGTGGGTGATTGGTGGAGTTTGGGTGGGTGATTGGTGGAGTTTGGGTGGGTGATTGGTGGGTGATTGGTGGTTGATTACGCATGACCTCCATCGCAGGGTGAGGATGAGCTACCTCCTGAACACGGACCTGATGTGGTCCTCAGAGAACCTCAGCGTTCCGTGACATCCTCCCGCTCTGGAACCGAAGCTGGAGCCGTGAGCGGTGCCTCCGCCCGCTGTGCGTCATGTAGCGCTCCTCCCACATCGTCCCGCCTTATTTCCCTTTGATTTCTCGTTCTGTTTCTGTTCAAATGGAAACGCCGGCCCCGGGGCCCCGCGTGGAGGCCCCGCCCCGTGCTCTCGCCTGCGGGTCGGACCCCTGCCGGGTTCGGAGCTGCAGCTGTAATTCGCTTCTCTTCCTTCCAGATCACGTCTGTGTGTCTGCGCCGGCCGTCGGTGCTCAACCGCCCACCGCCTGCCCCACCGCCTGCCCCGCCGCCTGCCCCACCATACGTGCCCCGCCGCCTGCCCCACCGCCTGCCCCGCCGCCTGCCCCACCATACCGCGCGCCTGCCCCACCGCGCGCCCTGCCGCGTGCCCCACCGCATGCCCCACCGCCTGCCCCTCCGTGCGCCCCGCCGTGCGCCCCGCCGCGTGCCCCTTTTCAAGGTTCAGGAGTTCAGGAGCCCTGAAGGGACTCGGGTCCCGCCGTCACTCAGAGGTCCTGAGATCGTTCGAACCTCGTTCTCTTGATTTATCCGGAACAACGGAACGCTCGATGGTGACTCAGTGCACCCGCGCCGGCGCAGGGCTCGCCTCGTCCCCGCTCCCTCCAGCTGTCTCCAGCTGTCCTTTTTAGGCAAGAGCGCTCGCGTGGCGTGCACCCCGCGCCAGGACGCGGCGCAGAACCGCACGCCGCGTGAACCGCTCCGGATCAAAGCCTCATGTTCCAACAGCAGAGACTAATGACTGTCAAACAGAACCCCCCCCCCCCACACACACACACACACACACTCCCCCCC
>JAFMOC010000545.1:45000-50000 GCA_019802505.1 Corydoras sp. C115 | reverse complement strand
CAGGAAAACAGAGAGCGAGAGAGAGAGAGAGCGGGTGAGAGAGAGAGTGGGCGAGAGAGAGAGAGAGCGGGCGAGAGAGAGAGACTCACATACATCATACAGACAGAGAGAGAGAGCAAGAGAGAGAGAGCGGGCAAGAGAGAGAGAGAGAGAGACTCAGATACATCATACAGAGAGAGAGAGAGAGAGCGGGCGAGAGAGAGAGAGAGAGACTCACATACATCATACAGAGAGAGAGAGAGAGCGGGCAAGAGAGAGAGAGAGAGAGACTCAGATACATCATACAGAGAGAGAGAGAGCGGGCGAGAGAGAGAGAGAGAGACTCACATACATCATACAGACAGAGAGAGAGAGAGCGGGCGAGAGAGAGAGAGAGAGACTCACATACATCATACAGACAGAGAGAGAGAGAGCGGGCGAGAGAGAGAGACTCACATACATCATACAGAGAGAGAGAGAGAGCGGGTGAGAGAGAGAGAGAGAGACTCACATACATCATACAGACAGAGAGAGAGAGACAGATGTGGTGCAGATCACTCTGTGGTGGATCATGTGATGGTGGATCACACGGTGGTGGATCATGTGGTGCAGATCACTCTGTGGTGGATCACACGGTGGTGGATCATGTGGTGGCAGATCATGTGGTGGTGGATCATGTGGTGGTGGATCATGTGGTGGCGGATCACTCGGTGGTGGATCACTCGGTGGTGGATCACTTGGTGGTGGATCACCCGGTGGCGGATCACGCGGTGGCGGATCACCCGGTGGCGGATCACCCGGTGGCGGATCACCTGGTGGCGGATCATGTGGTGGTGGATCACTCTGTGGCGGATCATGTGGTGGTGGATCACTCGGTGGCGGATCACCCGGTGGTGGATCACCCGGTGGCGGATCATGTGGTGGTGGATCACTCGGTGGCGGATCATGTGGTGGTGGATCACTCGGTGGCGGATCATGTGGTGGTGGATCACTCGGTGGCGGATCATGTGGTGGTGGATCACTCTGTGGCGGATCATGTGGTGGTGGATCACTCGGTGGCGGATCACCCGGTGGCGGATCACCCGGTGGCGGATCATGTGGTGGTGGATCACTCGGTGGCGGATCATGTGGTGGTGGATCACTCGGTGGCGGATCATGTGGTGGTGGATCATGTGGTGGTGGATCATGTGGTGGCGGATCACTCGGTGGTGGATCACTCGGTGGCGGATCATGTGGTGGTGGATCACCCGGTGGCGGATCACGCGGTGTCAGGACGGTCTGAGTGGCTTGTTTCCTTCTCTTTCGTCTTCAGAGTCTCTGTTTATTTTCCTCGTCATGGACGTCGGCGCCACAATAACCGTCTGAACGTGGAGTTATCAGCCAGGTGCAGCCGTCTCTCACCTCCACCCGAGCATTCAGCCCCCCCCCCACCGTCTGCCCCCCACACCCCACACCCCCTGAACCCGATGCGCCGTCTGCCCCCAACGCCAGAACCTCCAGAACAATCCGGCTGCGTCGGTCAGATAAACGCCGCTCAGGCCCTCGACTAACGGGGCTCTGTGGGGGGGGGGGGTGATACCACCGATGCGCCACCACGCTGATGCGCCACCACGCCGCGGACCCCCCCCCCCCCCCATCAGTGGATGTTCAGGTGACTTGAGGAAGGACTTCATAGGCTTCTCCCGTGTGTAGCCTACAGCCCTCAAGACAGACCCCTCAGGGACTAACCGGGATAGGCCGTCTGATCACCGTTAGTGTACCGCGGTGAGGGACGGAGATGATGAGCACTGACACCCCGCCCGCACGCCGGCGCCACCCGGGGGCGTCACATCCACCGCCTGAATCTGTCTTTATATTAATACATAAACACGAGGGCATTCGGAAGGGCTGACATTTAGGGACCCCCCCCCCCCAACTCCACCCCCCCCCCATCACAGTCCTTTAGATGTCCATTATTTTTCTCAACCTTTAGAACCTGAATTGGAGGGAACCGTAGGAGACCCCTGACCGGACCCCCCCCCCCCCCCCCCCCACTCACCGGGCCCCTTCCTCAGACCCCAACGTTCTTTTAGCATCTCGCTCCAAAATGAACTCAGTGCTCCGGATGAGAGAGAGAGAGAGATGGACACTGACAGCACAGACTCTAATGCTCGGAGAGTGTGTGTGTGTGTGTGTGTGTGTGTGTGTGTATGTGTGCGTGTGTGTGTGTGTGTGTGTGTGTGTGTGTGTGTGTGTGTGTGTGAGTGTGTGTGTGTGAGTGTTCGATGCGGTGGAGTTAATGGCCGTCGGTGGAGATAAAAGCTCCACTTAGCTCCAACCAACAACAGGACGGAGCACGTGTTAGAACCGGGCTGCAGAGGAACCCACTGAGAACCTGCAGCCCACACACACACACACACACACACACACACACGCGCGGCATCATCTCTAAACACAGAAACAGAGCTGCACTCCGGTTCCGGCCTCTGGGGAACGTCTTAATGGAGATGGTGGCTGATTCCCATCACACGGTTCTCCAGGTGGTCGCTGCTCAGAGGGGGTGCACGTCCCGAGGCGCAGGAGAACCTCACAGGAGGGTGCACCGCGGGGACGTTCTCCGGAACGGCCGCCGTTAATTAAAGGCGTTAATGTTGCGTCCACGCCGCCGCCGCGTTCTTAACGTGGGTTCTGCAGACCACGCCCACCTGGAAGGAGAACACATTTCATTACATCACACCCTCCATCCCAACGGCACCCCGGCACCCGCACCGCCACGTTTCACCAGCCGAGGCGCCGTGACCTGTACCTCAAAAATTCAGCAGGTCCGGTGTGCGCACCTCTCGCCCCCTCAGCGTGCTGCCCGAGGTCACGGGGTCACCGAAGGTCCCGGTGTTTATTATTACTCTGTGGATGACATCATACCAAGACAAACGTCACATGATGCAGTACCTCAGGAGACCTCACGTCTGTGTCTCACTACATCATCTCACTGCCTCAGGAACAACGAGGAGTGAGGAGGAGTCAGGAGGAGTGACGAGGGTGATGGTGAGGTTGATGAGGAGTGAGGAGGTTGATGGTGAGGTTGAGGAGGTTGATGAGGAGGTTGATGAGGAGTGAGGAGGTTGATGAGGAGGTTGATGGTGAGGTTGATGAGGAGTGAGGAGGTTGAGGAGGTTGATGAGGAGTTAGGAGGTTGATGAGGAGTGAGGAGGTTGATGAGGAGGTTGATGAGGAGGTTGATGGTGAGGTTGAGGAGGTTGAGGAGGTTGATGAGGAGGTTGATGGTGAGGTTGAGGAGGTTGAGGAGGTTGATGGTGAGGTTGATGAGGAGGTTGATGAGGAGGTTGATGGTGAGGTTGAGGAGGTTGATGGTGAGGTTGAGGAGGTTGAGGAGGTTGATGGTGAGGTTGAGGAGGTTGAGGAGGTTGATGGTGAGGTTGAGGAGGTTGAGGAGGTTGATGGTGAGGTTGAGGAGGTTGAGGAGGTTGATGGTGAGGTTGAGGAGGTTGATGAGGAGTGAGGATGATGAGGAGTGAGGAGGAGGTTGATGAGGAGTGAGGAGGTTGATGAGGAGGTTGATGAGGAGTGAGGATGATGAGGAGTGAGGAGGAGGTTGATGAGGAGTGAGGATGATGAGGAGTGAGGAGGTTGATGGTGAGGTTGATGAGGAGTGAGGATGATGAGGAGTGAGGAGGTTGATGAGGAGGTTGATGAGGAGTGAGGATGATGAGGAGTGAGGAGGAGGTTGATGAGGAGTGAGGAGGTTGATGAGGAGTGAGGATGATGAGGAGTGAGGAGGAGGTTGATGAGGAGTGAGGAGGTTGATGAGGAGGTTGATGAGGAGTGAGGAGGTTGAGGAGGTTGATGAGGAGTGAGGAGGAGGTTGATGAGGAGTGAGGAGGTTGATGAGGAGGTTGATGAGGAGTGAGGATGATGAGGAGTGAGGAGGAGGTTGATGAGGAGTGAGGATGATGAGGAGTGAGGAGGTTGATGGTGAGGTTGATGAGGAGTGAGGATGATGAGGAGTGAGGAGGTTGATGAGGAGGTTGATGAGGAGTGAGGATGATGAGGAGTGAGGAGGAGGTTGATGAGGAGTGAGGAGGTTGATGAGGAGTGAGGATGATGAGGAGTGAGGAGGAGGTTGATGAGGAGTGAGGAGGTTGATGAGGAGGTTGATGAGGAGTGAGGAGGTTGAGGAGGTTGATGAGGAGTGAGGAGGTTGATGAGGAGTGAGGAGGTTGATGAGGAGTGAGGAGGTTGATGAGGAGTGAGGAGGTTGATGGTGAGGTTGATGGTGAGGTTGAGGAGGTTGATGAGGAGGTTGATGGTGAGGTTGAGGAGGTTGATGAGGAGGTTGATGGTGAGGTTGATGAGGAGTGATGAGGAGGTTGATGGTGAGGTTGAGGAGGTTGAGGAGGTTGATGGTGAGGTTGAGGAGGTTGATGGTGAGGTTGAGGAGGTTGATGGTGAGGTTGAGGAGGTTGATGGTGAGGTTGATGGTGAGGTTGAGGAGGTTGATGGTGAGGTTGAGGAGGTTGAGGAGGTTGATGGTGAGGTTGAGGAGGTTGATGGTTAGGTTGATGGTGAGGTTGATGGTGAGGTTGATGGTGAGGTTGAGGAGGTTGATGGTGAGGTTGAGGAGGTTGAGGAGGTTGATGGTGAGGTTGAGGAGGTTGATGGTTAGGTTGATGGTGAGGTTGATGGTGAGGTTGAGGAGGTTGATGGTGAGGTTGAGGAGGTTGATGGTGAGGTTGATGAGGAGTGAGGAGGAGGTTGATGAGGTTGATGAGGAGGTTGATGGTGAGGTTGATGAGGAGTGATGAGGAGGTTGATGAGGAGTGATGAGGAGGTCGATCATGTCCAGTCAGGACGCTCAGTGCCTCGTCCACTCAGAGACGGAGCGTGTGCCGATCCGGATCGGTCCGGTTGGTTATTAAATCAGAGTTCTGATTCAGGTTAAGGTGGACGTGATGGAGAGCAGATGGGGACGGCGGCTCCGCTCTGTCCTCACATGACCTCACGAAGCGCCGCGGGTCCTCCAG
>JAFMOC010000545.1:32500-35000 GCA_019802505.1 Corydoras sp. C115 | reverse complement strand
ACGAGACGCCTGTCTGACCCGAACCTAGTCCAGATGTGCGGCTCGTCCTTCGCCGTGTCCTGAACCCCGGCGGAGGACGATGTCTGTGCTAAGCCCCGGTCTTCTGGAGAACCCTCATGCTGTGGATTTGGGTTCCGTCGACCTGACGTTCAGACGTCTTGACGTCCACATGCAGAACCTCCACCAGGTGCTCTGTCTCACAGAGGACAAACTCGCGGTCAGGCTCCTCGCGAGGTTCGAGACACGCGGCGCGCGCAGAACGGGTGAAGGGGAAATCAGAAACAATAACGGAGCGTCTGCGTCTGCGTCTTCTGCGTCTTTATCTCCGTCCTGTCCTCATCCGTCTCTCCGTTCTCGTCCCTTTTCTCCATTTTCTCTATCGGCCACAATCTTAATGAGCAGCGCAGACCTGCATCCAGCGGCGGCGCGGTGGCGATACATCACCGGCGGGACGGGGGGGGGGGGCAATCGCGCAGTCAAATCCTCCCCTACAAGGGCACGAAGCCCGAGCGCCTCTTTTACCCACCCCGTCCCGAGGAGCAGCGGGAGGTTCCGAGTGATGGTCCATGCTGAACCACGTCCATGGCGGATGAGGGAGGGCTTTCTGGATCCTATCCCGGCACTGATGAGTTAAAGGTGGTCATTCTGACATGGCAGATGGAGGGTGAACATGCAAAACCACACATTGAATCCCCGACTCGTGAACGGACGTCGCTTTGATCGAATTACGGAACGTTATCGGTTCTGAAACGTGAAAAAAAAAAAAAAAAAAAAAAAAAAAAAAAAAAAAAAAACCCTCAAAATACCCCCCCCCCCCCCCTCTTCCCCCCGACTGGAGATCCCCCGCCGTCATTAGGATGGAGCCTGACGAGTGATTAACTCATTACCACGAGTCGGCCCCGCCCCCTGCCCCGCCCCCTGCCCCGCCCCCCGCACATCCGCTTCCCCATGACAACAGCGCTGCCGTCTGAACTCCGGGTTCTCCATCTCGTTTAAACAGAACAGCGAATATTCCATAACAGCCTGCTCTCCAGAGGTGTGTGTACCCATACACACACACACACTCACACACACACACACACACACACACACACACACACACACACACTCACTCACACACACACACACACACACACACACACACTCACACAATCACACCTATCCGTTCCCTTTCTATTACCCACCTGTTACTGCACCCCCCACCTCTTTGTTGTAACAGAGGTGAGAGTGTGTAAGAGGTAATGAGTTCAGCCCCCCCCCCCCCCCCCCCACACACACACACACACATACACACACATACACACTGCAGCAGCACTGACAAACACTAACACACACAAACACTAACCCACACAACACACACTAACACTCAGCAGCAGCAGCATTGCTGTGTCTGATCCACACCCATATACACATACACTCAAACACACACACAAACATACACACTGTAGGAGCACTGACAAACACACACACACACACACACACACCCATACTCACTACAGCAACACTTACAAACACTAACACACACACACACACACCCATACACACTACAGCAACACTTATAAACACTAACACACACACACATACACACTACAGCAGCACTGACAAACACTAACACACACACACACACACACTAACACACAGCAGCAGCAGCATTGCTGTGTCTGATCCACACCCATATACACATACACTCACACACACACTCACACACAAACACACACACTCACACACACACACATACACAGTGTGGTGATTCTGATGCATGCTGATCAGATAAACTCTGGATGGATGGGTTTCCTCCATCGACTCGACTTCTTAATGTTCAAACACAGAGAGTGAAACTAATGATATGACTGCAGCTGGCCTCACACACACACACACACACACACACTCATACACACTCACACACTCATACACACTCACACACACACTCATACACACACACCACACAGCGCTCGTGCCTCTCGTTTGGGCTGATAAGCATCTGAACACGTGAGTCCTGACTGATGGATTCGATGGGCTGTTCCACATCCGTCCGGGGGGGGGGGGGGGACTGTTCTGTGATTTCTCTCGGGTGGAGGTTCTGCGGGGGGTGGGGTGGGGTGGGGGGGTGGGTGTCTTAGGTGTAAGTGCTGGCAGATGGAGACACTCTGAGCTCGATGGGGCTCCAAGAACGACGGCAGCTGCTAACCTTCATGGCGTGATGATTCAGAAGATAATCGCTCGCGTCTCGTTAACACCCCCCCCCCCCCCCCCCAGATTAACGAGGGATTAACCCCGGACATACCCGCTGATACCCGCCGGCCACTTCATTACATCCACCTCTGTCTTTTTTTAGATGGACGTTGTCGTAACTTCATTCTGGTGATCAGAACCATGGACAGAGCAGTGCAAGGCAGGGGTGGTGATGATGCTCAGATACTGCAGTAGATGCTGCATGAGTGGTGGTGTGGTGTTTGTTGCTGTCTCCACCCTCCTGCTCCTCCACCTGTGGACTTGGCTC
>JAFMOC010000545.1:22500-27500 GCA_019802505.1 Corydoras sp. C115 | reverse complement strand
GTGTGTGTGTGTGTGTGTGTGGGTGAGTGTGTGCCCAACGATGGATTGGCGTCCTGTCCTGGGTGTATCTGCCCAGAGCCCGAAACGTTCTCCCCTGGATGGGCATGGGGAACCCCCCCCCCCCGCGACCCTAATAGAGGATAAAGCGGAAGTTGATGAATGGATATTTATTTATTTATTTATTTCTGAGTTTGGCCGTCGCGAAATCCCTCGCTCTCCCGTTAGAACCGACCGGTCAGCGGGGTTCCTGCGTGAAACCGCGGAACAAACCGGGCAGCCTGTAGACAACGTTGCACTCCCCCATCCGGCCTCCCACCCTTCAGCCAGCGGGACAGGGGGGCGGGGCCGGGAGGCTGGATTAGGTTCCTGGAGGTGGAACCCGGCTCGTTAGATCGGACTCCTAAATCGGATCTGTGGGTCGTTAAGGGCGTGTGTGTGTGTGTGGGGGGGGGGGGTCGTGTGTCAGAGCGCAATAAAGAGAAGAATGAGGGCGAGACGCAGAACGTCGTTTGGTGCCCGCGGACGCGTCCCGGAGGGCAGACGCAATTTTCAGCTCCGGTGATCCGCTTCGCGGAACGTTTCAGTCCAAAAGAGCCACGACCCCGAGCGGGACCCCTTCACGCCGGCGTTCAGCCGGGGGTCCCGGGCCCTGCTCGCGGGTTCCTAGTGGAGCAGTCGTTAACGGCGGTGTGGGTGGAGATGTGAACGGCGGCGCCGCCGTTTAACCCAGGATGTAAGGGGCCTGAGGGTGAACCGGTCCTGCGAGAGAACCTGCTGGAACTAATGCCATGTTCCGCTTCCTCTGCCTCGGGCGCGGGCCGATTGTTCGGACGCAAACCGGCACACGGAGCGAGCGCGGCGCACAGCTGGGGTCCGACACGCCCAACACCACGTCCACAACCAGCACGGCAGGGGTCAGGAGGCGGGTCGGTGGGAGGAGCTACAGCAGATGGACAGGTTACCTGTGTACAGCGGGTTTCGGCGCCCCCGGTGGTCTGCCGCTGACAGCGCAATGAACAATTAGTTGAAAAGGTGTCGCCTTTTATATTCAAAGCGCAGCACCGTTCCGTTCTCGAGAACATCAGACGGCATCCGTCACGCCTGCATGATGGGGGGGGGGGAGGGGGGCAGTCCCAACACGGATTCAGCTCGGGTTCGAGAGACGACACGGGTTTTAATCGAGCTGTACGCCTCCAATTTTGTGGAAAACACTTTGTGGAAGGCCCCATTCTGTCCTATTCAAAAGCTTTTGACCGATGTGGACGCAGTGGATGTTCTAACCGCTGAGCTGTCTGAACGTTCTCCGGGGTTTTTTTTTCCTGTAATCTTGCAGGACGCCGGAGTTTTTGGGCGGAACCGGTTCTGCTGAACGCATAATGCTGTGATGAGGGATTTCTGGAAGCGCAGATAAGTCCATTCGCTCCGGCTATTCAGGGTTTGAGGGGAAGACCAGCTAATAAGGAGTTTTAATGGGGGGGGGGGTGGGGTTCTGTTATGCAACCGTTCCCTCGCAGAATGTTTGTTTCGCCGTTTAAGCCGATTATTATTATTATTTTTTTTTTTTTAATTATTATTATTATTATTATTATTATTATTATATTATTTTATATTTATTTTTTTTTTCATTATTTATTATTATTATTTTTATTTATTTATTTTTTCATTATTATTATTTTTTTTTTTTCATTATTATTATTATTTTTTTTTCATTATTATTATTTTTTTAATTATTATTATTAATGTCGCAGCAACAAACATTTCGGTTCAGAGGTTCTCTAATCGTGACCCCGAGATTCAGACTGACCTGAACTATGACATCACACAACCGCGCCACCTTATGACCTGTGATGTCACATCTTACGGCACACACACACACACACACACCCCACATACACACAGACACACACACACGCGCACACACATACACACATACATCTGTACACACATAAACAGACACACATACACACACATATTTACACACACATAAACAGACACACATACACACACAGACATACATACACACACACATTTACACACACATTTACACACACACACACACACAGACACACACACACACACACACATACATACATACATCTGTACACACATAAACAGACACACATACACACACATATTTACACACACATAAACAGACACACATACACACACAGACATACATACACACACACATTTACACACACACACACACACACACACACACACACATAAACAGACACATTTACACACACATACACACACACACACACACACACACACACACACGGTGAGTCAGGAACTAAAGCAGAGCTGTAGTGCATTAGGATCAGAGCTCTGCAGGTGTGACCTCACACATCAAAGACTTCAGAGCGTCAGAGTGGTGTGTATGAGTCTGTAACTGCACCTCTGGGCCTGATTACACACATACACACACACACACACACTCACACACACACTCACACACACACACTCACACACACACTCACACACACAGGATTTCTGAAACATTAAGAAAAAAGATCCTGCAGGGAGAGAAACATCATGTCTGATTACAGAGATAACATCAAAGAGAACAAAGTGCCGTTCTCCTGCAGCCGCAGGTTCTTTGGCATGTTCTCCCCGTATCTCCGCCTGATCTTTTACGGCAGTTGGACTAGGGACGATTGTCGCGCCGACGTGTCAACGCGTACGCTCCGGGCGTGTCCTCTGGCGATTGCCCGGCACCCCGTCCGTCGACTTCTCCCGCCTTCAGCTCTCAAAGTCCTGGGATAGGCCTCTGTCCTCTGTGGGACGTCTCTGCGTCTGTAATGTGACGATCGGGCGGCGGGGTGGCTTTGTGGCTTTGCGTGTTCTCCTAACTTGATCTGGGTGGAGTTTGCATGTTCTCCCTCCGTCCATGTGGGCTTCCTCTGGGTTCAAGGTAATTTGAATATAGTGAGTGTGTGCTCAGTGACAGATTGGCGCCCTGTTCGGGGTGTGTCCGCCCAGCGCCTGGAACATGTTACCCCCCCCCCCCCATCCCTAGTACATGACAAGACATTTCACACGACATTTACCGGTTACGATAATAAAATGTGACGCCCGCACTTTGGCATGTTCTCCCTCTCCCCGGCCCTGACGTTCTCCCGTGTGTCTCCCTCTGCAGGTTTGAAGCCGTATGAGTGCGGAGGCCTTCGCCTGAGGTCCAGATGGATTTCTCCAACGAGACGTATTCCAACTACTCCGGCGGCAATGAGACGGAGACGGAGGTGGCGTCCAGCCAGTATAAGACGGTGGAGGTGGTGTTCATCGTGCTGGTGGCGGGTTCCCTCAGCCTGGTCACCGTGGTGGGGAACATCCTGGTGATGCTCTCCATCAAGGTCAACCGCAGCCTGCAGACGGTCAACAACTACTTCCTGTTCAGCCTGGCGTGCGCGGACTTCATCATCGGCCTGTGCTCCATGAACCTGTACACCGTCTACATCGTGATCGGCGCCTGGCCGCTGGGGCCGGTGGTGTGCGACCTGTGGCTGGCCCTGGACTACGTGGTCAGCAACGCCTCGGTGATGAACCTGCTGATCATCAGCTTCGACCGCTACTTCTGCGTCACCAAGCCGCTGAGCTATCCGGTCAAGAGGACCACCAAGATGGCCGGGATGATGATCGCCGCCGCCTGGGTGCTGTCCTTCATCCTGTGGGCGCCCGCCATCCTGTTCTGGCAGTTCATCGTGGGCGGGCGCACGGTGCCCGAGGGCGAGTGTTATATCCAGTTCTTCTCCAACGCGGCGGTCACCTTCGGGACGGCCATCGCCGCCTTTTACTTGCCCGTCATCATCATGATGGTGCTGTACTGGCAGATCTCCCGCGCCAGCAAGAGCCGGGTCAAGAAGGACACCCGCAAGCCCTCGGCGGCCAACGCCAGCGCCGCCTCCCCCAGCCAGGCGCCGTCCAACGCCACCACCAAGCCTGAGAACAACAACGTGGCGGTGGAGGACCCAGATAAGGGTCAGACCCAGACCACGGACGACGTCGCCAACCAGAACGACGGCAAGCTGCAGAACGGCAAAGCGCCGTCGTCCGCCGGCTCGGAGAAGGAGGGGGAGGACAGCGCCAAGGACAACTGCGTCCCCGTCGAGGAGAAGGAGAGCTCCAACGACTCCACGTCCGGCAGCGGAGCGGCGACGGCGGCGGCGGCCGAGCAGAAGCCGGCGGGTGACGACGGCCCGGCGCCCGCACGGCATCGCGCCAAGAGCAGGGCGTCCAAACTCACCTGCATCAAAATCGTCACCAATTCCCCCAAGGGCGACTGCTACGCCTCCTCCAACACGGCGGTGGAGATCGTACCGGCGGCGTCCGAGAAGCAGAACCACGTGGCGCGCAAGATCGTCAAGATGACCAAGCAGCCGCCCAAGAAGAAGAAGGCGGCGCCGTCGCGGGAGAAGAAGGTGACGCGCACCATCATGGCCATCCTGGTGGCGTTCGTGGCCACGTGGACGCCGTACAACGTGATGGTGCTCATCAACACCTTCTGCACCACCACCTGCATCCCCAACACGGTGTGGACCATCGGCTACTGGCTCTGCTACATCAACAGCACCATCAACCCCGCCTGCTACGCCCTCTGCAACGCCACCTTCAAGAAGACCTTCAAACAGCTTCTGCTCTGTCAGTACAAAAACATCCGCTCCACCAGATGAGCGCCACGGACGGGTGGACGTGTGTGTGTGTGTGTGTGTGTGTGTGTGTGTGTGTGTGTGTGTGTGTGTGTGTGTGTTGTGTTCATGAAACCCTGGTGTAGCACTGTACACAAAACCAGTTTGGGTCGTGGAGTGGGCGTCATGGAAACCGCATCACAATCAAACATAAAGCAAACGTCAGAGGCTCAGCTATTTGGACCAATCACAGAGCCACTCCGTATGAACAAAAGTATCGGGACTCCGATCCTATGGTACCGCTACAACAGCCTCCACCCCTTTGGAGAATCAAGATTTTGGAGCATGTCTGCGTCTGTGGGACATCCAGGA